>JAHBCN010005414.1:0-55798 GCA_019359885.1 Listronotus oregonensis | reverse complement strand
TTTTTATTTAATAATATATGTGCTTTTTTGCAACTTAACGTTTTTTTTTACCGGCAATTTGTTTTAAGATTAATTACTATTATTATAACTTAATATTAACGGGTTGCAAATGTTTGCGAGTCATTATCTATTTTAAGTAATTTTATAAAAATATTAATTTCATAAAACGTCTTAAAAACAAGTCAATTTTATAAAGAATTTAATATTTTTATATCTTTTAATGTTTTTTGTTACTTTTACTGCAAGTGCAAAACTAATAATATATAAAAAATATACTTTTTAAAAATAATTTATTAATGTCTTTGTTCTGCAGAGAAGCCAAATATATATTTTTTAAAACTATACTTTATTTAATATATTAATGGATATTTGTTAAATAAATAATTTAAACCAAAGTTAAAAATAACGTTATGTAAAAATTTTAAACCTACTAACAAAAGAAGAAAAATAAAAAAAGCAATAATTAAAAAATATCCTATAAAGAAAAGAAACAGACCAAATCAAATTTGATATGTTTAATAATTTAAAAAATAGGCTATATCTAAGTTACATTTTGCCTAACAATGATTTTAACAATTATACAGGGTGATTGGTAAGTAGAGGCGAAAAATAAAGACCCAAATTAATTTTTTAATTCTGAATCGAAAATCAAGAATAATTTTTTTGCCAATTTTGCTTTGTTTCCAAGATATTTTACTATAAAGTTTTGGAAAAAAAATTAAATCACATTGTGGGTGTCGCTAATCTCAGTTGGCACTTTTGAACTATTACGTCATATGAAATCAAGTTCGACGATTGTCAAAAATTAGGCTCTTTGGTGCAAATGCTTAATAATTATTATGTTATACCCATACACATAAACAATATTACCGTATTATTCGTTAGTGAACTCCATTTTCTTGTGATTTTTTCAATAACAAATTGACAAGTGTCTGACTTTTAACAAAGGTCAAACTTGATTTCATATGACGTAATAATTTAAAAGCGCCAACTAAGATTAGCGACACCCACAATGTGATTAAATTTTTTTTTTGGCAAAGCTTTATAGTGAAATATCTTGAAAATGGAGGAAAATTTGCAAAAAAGGTATTCTTTGTTTTCGATTTAGAATTAAAAAATAATTCGAGCCTTCATTTTTCGCCTTTACTTATCAATCACCCTGTATAAATAATGCCATTTTGTTATGTAATGTATCCTAATTAGGTCATAGTTTTTTTGTGCAAAAATATTTTGTGTATAAAAATTTGGGGATTAAATTTCATTTGTTTAAGTATTTAATTTGGTGTTAAATTCAATATATTATTTATGTTTTACCTATCTATTATTGATCTATAATACCCTAGAAACGGAATATGTTATGATAGGAATAATACCTGTTATCACACCTAGGGCATTATAAGCGGGCATTATGATAATGCCCGCTTATAATGCCCTAATGCGCTAATATGGAAATTTTATTGCTTATCCAATTTTATTTGTCTCACAATAAAGATCAAGTTTATACAAAAAATAATTTTTCTTTAAACAATACTAAAAATTAAACTTTATTTCCAAAATAAAAATTACAATTTTGAAATGTCCCGGAAAATGTAGCTGATCCCACTATAGAATGGTCGGTGTTTTTTGTGATGGATGAGCACTAACGCTATTTTGTATAGAAGAACAGTCCATTAAAGAAATTTTCAATAATCGATACGGAATTAACCTCGGAATTAACTGAATTGGCAATCATTTTGGCTACTTTGTTTTTGGATGAAATACTTTCTTCTATATATCCTTCAGCTACTGAAGAGCTTTTCCATTTCCCATGTTGTTTTAGCGTTTCAAACGAAGCACCTGCCTCAACAAGTAAAGTTGACGATGTTGGGACGCTTCCTATGGCATTTTTTCCAATGGGTTGTACTGTACATCGACCCTTTCTATAGGTAAAAAAGAATCTTCGCTCCTTTATTCCAGCTGGTCTTAATGTTGTGTACTCTTTTATTAAATTTAAAGCGCCTAAATCTTCTTTCAATGATAGTAAAACTTTTTGAAGTTGAAGTTTTAGTTTCTGGTACCTTTATAACCAAGACTGTTCCTCTATCTTCAATGTCATCAATGGTCATTTTGACCAACTCATCTCATCTTAAACCTCCAAAAACACCCATTACCAATATGACTTTGTGTACCAAGTAGATATCATCAGGAGCCTTCTTAATAAATTTTAATATTTGTTCTCCTTCCAAAACTTTAGACTTCTTCGGGACGTAACCTTTCGACTTAACTTTTAAAAAAGATATGAGACGATGGTATTGCGAAATGTCTATATTTTCATAGACCATCAACGTAGACCTTAGGGTGGAATACTTGGTCCAGCGAGAGTTCGGACTGTATTTTTCCGACTAAAAATAATAAAGTTTGTTTAACATATGTATTAAAATAAAATCAATAACTTACCAGTTCCTGGAAATATGCCATTAAAACGTTTTCGGTTATTTAAAGAATTGCGTTCGCATCTTTTTAAATACCAAATATGCCATACTCCCGATCATACTGTTGCCTTGATTTAACTGGCAAAATATTTTCGGTCGCTTTTATGGCCTTTTCTCTTATATTTTGTGGAATTTATTCCATTTTGAGCAAATCGTTAAATAAAAAATGCCAACTGACTAACTGACAGAAACATCAAAGTCAAACTTAACACCAGTCATTATCTACTTACGTACACAGGTACAGGTGCAACTTATTTTTTATATTGCGAATAAATAATGTAATTAGTCATTGAAAAACTCTTTTTTGGGTAAAACATAAAGCATTGTATGCACCACGGGCTTTACTGGACTATAATGCCCATCAGGTCGAAATCTATTTCGACCTTCAGGGCATTATAGTCCCAGTAACGCCCTTGATACATAAATAGCTATTAAATCTTTGGAATGAGCAAGATGCAAAAAATAATAAATAGGAAAGAAAACAGATTGTACTTCTTTCTAGAACAATTAAACTTTAAAGTGGATTATAGGTACATTGTCCGAGTGTTTTTATTAAATACTATTTTATAATTTTTTTTAATTATATTTTTAATCTAAATAAATAAAATAATCTTTTTATGTATGCTTTTATACTAATAATTTAATAAAAGTCATTTAATTTTTTGCATGTTCTATATTATTTATTTTAAGGATGTTAAACAACAATAATAACATATATTTATGTTGGAATCCCATTGAATTTTTTTTAAGCTGCTAAAAACGCTTTTTATATTTTAATAAAATATTAATGCCTATTAAAATTAATTTATTATAGCTGTATAATAACTTAATAATATTTTCACTGACTTAGAACCACTGAAAATATTTTAAAAGAAATTTACTCCATGAAGAGAACCATGTTAAACTTTTAAATAATATTAAAGGTGCACTACCCTGTAATCTTTTCCGTGTTACACATGTTGTACAAAAAAAAGTTACAAAATGTATTCTTAATACAATTTAAATAATGTGTTTCAATAAAAATATTTATAATAATAAAAATATTTAAAAAATATTTAGGTTTAAAATAATTATTCTTTTAATTTTATGAACAGTTTTTTTCTTAAATTTTAGCCACCCAATGTAAGGCAAAATAAAAATAGGCCCGTCATTAATTTATTTTGACCCTACATTCCCCGCTTTTTAAATAATATTTATCAAATAGGTAACACATTTTACGTGTATACTATCTTTAGAAGATAAAACACCATTATACATCAAAAAAACAAAGACAGAACAATACACCATAGGCAAAAATACAAAAAGTGTTATTTATAAGATGCTTTAAAAAATGTTAAATTTTATATTGTTGAAACTTTCAGACCATTACGACATTATTAAATATATGTTAAAAACACAGAATTCCACACATCCAAAGTCTATTAACATGCATTTGAGAATAATTGCAAAATAAAGGTTGATACATTTTAATTTGTAAAGAGTTTTATTAAGTTGGTTTTGGGCAATTTAAAAACTCGTAGAGTTTAATCAATTCTGTGTACGCACTGAACCTAAATTTCGGAAACAGGACCGAATGTTTAAATTTAAAAACATAAAAAAAATAATATATGTGTCCATTTTTTTCCAGAGTTTTTGCTATTAATAATTGTCATTATGACAAAAAATATTTTTAAAATTGGTTTATAAAAATAAAAGTGTATGTGTCCGGGGTTTGAAAATCATTTTCTCTCTTGTTTTGTATCTTACGTTTCGAAAAATACATAAAAACGTTTCGTGTGTCCTGACAAATGACTAATAAAAAGCCCAACGGTTGGAATGGGCTGGGTCTTATTTAAATTTTTGGGGGGCTTTGTGTTAGTAAAATTAAGATATTTGAATTGTAGAATAAAGATATTTTTATATTGTAATTTAATTCTACTGAATGTTTAAATTTAAAAACATAAAAAAAATAATATATGTGTCCATTTTTTTTCATTTAATAAAGTAATATACCATAATTGGAATTGAAATTAATAGAGAAGAAGATATAATTTAATAATTTAGGCCTAAAATGTTATGTAGACTTGTAGAGAATCCGAATAAAAATGTAAGTATACCTTTATCCAGAATTCTAATTGTGATAATGTGTATTTAATTATTATTTATATTTGTATTAAATTATTATTTGTATTTAATAATTATATAATTATATTATTTTTATTGCATGGAAAATGTTGGGTAGAATAAAAAATGTTTGTCTTAGATTTTAATGTCATTATTGACAGAACCAATTTTTTTTATGATAATTATAGGTATGTGAAAAGAAAAAATATTTTTTAAAAGGCAGACGTTTTCCATTCCATCACCAAACATCATACCTATTTATAAATGTTTATTTTTAAAATGGGTGAATATATTGACTGAATACTGAATAAAATTTGACACTTATGTGTAACGGGGGGAATGGCATCAGTCGTAAGCCCAAATAAAACACCAGATAGTTAGGTTTAAAAATAATCGGCTTTCATTTTTTATTTAATTTATAAATTATTTTAAACAATTTCCAAATTTTTACGAATAAACTAATCGTAATAAGGCTAAAGTAAAAATTCAATACAGATATAACAGCAAGATACAAATAATAAAATAGGTATATTGCGGGATTATATAGGATTATAAACATTGCTGGATAATTTTATATTTTCAGTTTTGGGTTTTTTTGGAAGGCAAATACTCCTGTTTCTCCATTTTTCGCTTCTGTGTAGTTTTATTTATCTTCTCTTGAAATTAACGCACAGTTCCTTGAATGTCCTTCATAAACTCAGTAAAATTCTCGTCATCTAGTCCTTCTACAAAGTTTTGTAAGTTTTCCCATTGAAGGCTTCGTTTGCTTTGTGCCTGATCACCATCCTTGCATGATTTGTCTCTTCTACCTTCTCTCTAATAAACTCATTAATTTCCTGTTCGTGCTGTGGTTTGATATTTGAAATTTCTCCCAAAGACTTGGCAACTTTATCTAAAACAGAGTTAGTACCCATTCGCTCCTCATACATTCTTACCAAGTGCACCATTTTTTCTTCTGACTTCAAGAGATGTTTGCTTCTTAATTCTTGTTCATGTCCAGCTTGTGTTTTCCAATAACTTACTGAAACTTGCCCATTAATGTATAATTTGCAAATCAGCCTGGAGGGACACACTCTTTTAATTTTAATTGTCACACCAGATTTCTCAGTCCTTGTTTTATAGTTGGGCTTGTATCCTGAAGATATATTTATATATTAGTATATAAAGGGGCTTATATACACCAGTATATTTTAAAATAGCTATTAAAGAGGGTATTTACTTTCATGGTAGGACCAAAAACCGTCCTAACAAGTATTGCATTACCTTTGTGTTACTTCTGTTACAATCATAATACAGTATCTTAAATTCTTTTCTGAATTGATCTGTGCATTGCAAAATTTGTCTAAATTTTTTCTGCATCTTTCCATGTATCATATTCTTGTTTGCTAGAAAATTCAAAAGTCATTAACTCAATACTCATCTGGTGATTTCCTGCAAGATGTTTTCGTAATCCCTCATGACTTTTACAATTAGTTTCTTCCTCACATAATGGACAAATAATATAACTAATTTTGGGATTCAACACCTCTATTTTATGGAATCTTGTGATATGACGATTCCTTAATCCCACATTTTTAAATCTTTTGCTGCAGATATGACACTCTTCTGATGAATTTTCTTTAGACGACTTTGTTGAAGAGGATGCAACACATAAGGATAAATCCATGATTCCTTGCTAAAACAACGTCTTTACTATTTAAACAATATGTTCTAATGAACAGGTTTGTAAAATAATCTTCTTCAAAAGTTGCAAACAAAACAAAAATATGTAAAATATGTTTGTTCGTTTGTTGGTCTAAGGCTCTTTCCTTGTCTAAGGTCTAAGAAGTAAGCTGTGGTCTAAGGTTTGTTGTCAATGTGAAAAGAAAGAAAACATAACATAACATAACCAAAAAACGTCAAATAACGCCCCAATAACTTGAACTTGGCTGCGCCAATCAGGACTCGATATATCTCGACCAATCACTACAATGCCGGGTTGTGCCTTTTACTGTCGTCTGGACAAATTTGGTTTTATTAATTTTTGCTAAAAAAATCACAGGTGCCCTGGAAACCAAAGAAAATCATTTCCGCATAAAGGTTTGACACTGACAAGCGTCAGTTCTTCTAAAAAATAATTTTTCACCTAATTTTTTGGCACAACTTCTCTAAAAAGTTTTTATCTCGGTTTTTGTGATGGAAAATTACACTGTTAAGGAAATAACAGACATGCATGTAATGTATGCACGTGCTTACAGTAACTGTTATGCAGCGAGGCGCCTGTACGCAGAAGCGTTTCTCCAACGGCAACTTCCAGACAGTAAAATCTTTGAGAGCGTAGATCGTAGATTACGGAAAAAAGGTAAATTTTCTTATTTCTTTTTTGTAATGTTTTGGACAATAATGTTAATTAGAAAGTTTTGCCATTCCCACCAATGATAGAAGCCTAAGAACGCCTGAGTTTGAGGGGGCAGTTTTATGTGCTGTGGAACAAAATCCTGGTATAAGTACCAGGACTAAAGCAGCTCGACTAGGGGATAATCATTCCAACAACACTGTCTGGAAGGTTCTCTCCGAACAACTTTTGTATCCGTATCATGTTCAACGTGTGCAGGCATTACTAATAAGAGATTTTCTGCCCCGTTTGCAGTTTTACCAACGGTATTACGAAAAGGTTAATAATAACAGAAATTTTATAAAACCATACTTTTTACGGACGAAGCTGGATTTCGGCGGGATGGTATTGTTAATTTCCATAACACTTATGTATGGAGTGAAGAAAATCCTTATGCTTACCTAAAATGTCGTCACCAGGAACAATTTTCTTTAAATTTGGGGATGGGTATTGTTGGTGACAATTTAATTGGGCCCTTCTTTTTGCCCTTACATTAAACGGCAAATCTTACTTAGAGTTTGTTCAACCAGAATTGCCCGTACTGCCAGAAGAAGTTCCTCTAGATGTACGTAATCAAATAACTTTTATGCACGATGGAGCTCCTCCTTATTTTAGTAGTAGTGTACAGAAATGGGTGAACATTTCCAACATTTGCTGTAGCTGTTGTAGTACTAAAACTCTTTCCTAGAAATGTTTTTGATTTTTTGTTTTCCAGGGCACCTGATTTTTTTAGCAAAAAATAATAAACCAATTTTGTCCAGTGGCATGCAATAAAACCGTTTTTATTTTTTTTCTCGAAAACGAAGTGATCTACGAAACAAATACAAAAGGTGAAGAAGTTGTATTTTTAGACGCCAATCAAGCAACAAATATTAAAGTTGTAAAAAAGGCAGTGGCGTACATTTTTTTGTCAATTATATTCGCTAAGATGCCCCCAGGACTTCACTGGACCTTATAATTTTAATATATTTAGGGCTAAATTAGCCTCCTAATAAAACAAATAGTATAGCCAAATTTAAAAAAAAATTGAGTAAATATTTTTTAAAACATTAATAAAAAATTAATATTTTTTTTTTAGTTATCACCCTGTATCCGGAAAACTGTGCATTTCTTTTTCTTATATTTTTAAAAAAGGAATCGCCAATTACAATATCTTCGTCTATTTTTCGAACACCCTGTGTACGAAATATATGAAATTACTAAAGTATTTTTCTAAATGCAATGTACTAAATTTAATTTAATTTTTAAAACTATTTTGATGTGGTTTATATTAGACGCAAATGCAGGTCAATAATCGGTTTCTAATTTAAAATAGTTAATAATTTAAAAAGTTTAGAAAACTGTTTTACCAAAGTTGTAAAAGTTTAAATTAAATGTTATTTAAAAAACTGCATCATCACCGGGGATAATTAGCTCATTATTATTCTGAACAATATTAAAAGAGTTTTAAAAAGCGACGGTTCTTAGCGTGAATTAAAATATTGATTAAAACTCATCACTATCGTAATTTTCTTGTTAAAATTTATGCCGGAAGTTTAAGTAACGAAAAGTAAAGAAAGGTATGACAAGTGATTAATAGCACATGAATAATGAATAAAAGTTGGGCTAATGAGAAACAAATAACTTTTTTTTAGCCTTTGGGGTACTATTTGCCATATATACGGAGGAAAAGTTTTTTGGGATTGGTTTGGAATAAAGTACTGGTGTTAAAGATAAAAAATAAGTTTAAATAATAAGAAAAAAATGTTTATTTAAATTTTAATTTTTAATCTACGATGCTCCAGATTACGTAAATCGTTTTATTTTTATTTTAAAAGTTACATAAAAAATCTTTTTTACTGTGACATAAAAATTATTTATATTCCAATTAAAAATTTACATTTTTTAAATATTTTTTTAATCTTTGCAAATGAAAAGATGATAACTTAAAACTTTATTATTTTTTAAATAAATACATTAAGAAAATGTATGTTAAGGCGGACGTATACTTGCATTTAATGTTCATCATACAGGGTCTTTTAATTTCTCTCACCATTGGATGTCGGAAACAGTAAGAGATACGAAGAAGTTTAAATTGGGGCAAAGTTGCGTATTAAGAGCACAATAATACACCGTTAAAAAATTGAATTTATCTTTCGTACTTTCGGATATATGGCAAAAAACTAAAATTTTCCATTTTCCTTTTAATTTTATTACCTACTAGTTTATTTAAAAAGTTAGAAAAATTTGAAAATGACATTCTCATTCGAACTTTTAGTATTTTATGTATTGGTGAAGTCAAAAATTTCTTACGACGTTTTGTTTTCGTTAAATCTCATTAATTTTATTTTTTTAAATACGGCCCGTGATTTTTTATTTCATTTTTTTATAAACTTCTTATTATACCAATTACTAAAATGTATAAAACCTAATAATTATTTTTCCTACGAGCGTGCGGAAAAGTCCACATTTCCGCACGCATTTGAGTGCGGAAAAGTAAAACTACTCTAAAAATTTTACAGGTAAGCAAGATTTATATGTATTTTAGTAATTGTAGGCTATTTCATGCAATATACGAAGCCATTGCAAGTTTTAGTTTATTCTCTTTTTTGTTTGTAACTTCGTAATTTTCAATAATTCAACTAAAACACAAAAAAAACATTTTTTTTAATTACCCTGTATAATAATAATAAATGAGCTGAAGTCAAGCAACAATATGTAATCTTGGTGATTTTAACACATGTCAGATTTTTTCTTCGTTTCCATATGAACAAGCAATTGCACAAATGAATTTCAATACAAACAAGCATTTTTAATGAAAAGGCGTCATAGTATATTTTTTTAATTAAATAAAAATCCAACAAAAATAATTATTTAAAATGAGTAGTTCCGATGAGGAGCTACCAGATTCTATCCTGGATGCAGCAAATACCGTAAGTTTGAATTTATTACCAGCAAAATCTCGTGAAAAATATGAGAATCAATATAGTCATTTCGAAAACTGGTGCTTCAGCAAGGAGATAAAAAGTATTAAAGAAGAAGTGTTCTTGGCCTATTTTGCGGATTTGCAAAAAACATATAAACCTAATACTTTATGGAGTAAGTACTCTATATTAAAATGTGTCCTCAAAGTGAAAAGGAACCTTGATTTAAGTTCATATTTCAAGCTAACATCACTACTTAAACACCAAAATGTGGGATACCGGCCAAAAAAAATCAAAAACTTTCAGCAAAGAAAAAGTTTCAAGATTCATGAAAGAAGCACCTGATAATATTTACTTTCTAATAAAAGTTGCTACAATTTTTGGATTAGCCGGTGCTTGTAGGAGAGATGAACTTACAAAAATAATGATTGATGACATACAGGATAATGAAAATTTGATAGTGATGAAAATTCCTGACTGGAAAAATAACACTTCCAGAATCTTTGTAGTGTCCGATGAAACAAATAACGGACTTTATCTGCAATGCACAGACGTTTTTTTGTCCAGTATAAACAAGGAGCATGCAGTACGCAATGTGTGGGAATAAATTCAATAGGTAAAATGCCTTCAGAAATTGCTGCATACCTAAAATTAAAAAATCCAGAAGAGTACACTGGACATAGTTTTCGATCCTCTGCGACTATGTTAGCGGATTCTGGAGAAGGAATTATCAATGTCAAGCGACTTGGGGGCTGGAAATCAACGGCTGTAGCTAAGAGCTACATTGGTGAATCCACAAATCAGAAAAAGGATATGTCGAATAAAATATTGACCATGAACAACTCCCCTCCTGAGCTAAGTCAACCTTCATCAAGCCGTACAATAAGTTCTTTCAGAAGCCACCCGCTAAATGAAATTACAGGTTCTGCTTTGTATGTAATGCAAATTTTTATTTAAAACAATTTTAGCAGAGCGCTTTTGGTATAACCATCATCAGTGCTATTCGTCGTCAAGCTGAAGTCGTAGCAATTTGAGCCAACAAAACATGTAGGTAGTAGAACCTTAGTAAACTATCGCATTATTACATAAAATAAAATAAAAGTTAAAACAACAGTGAGTAATATTACATTTTCCCCTAAGGGTCGGTTTTTCCACAAAATGGGTATACATGTGTGGTCGTTTTCTAAAAATTCACCCTTTAATAAGGAAAAATGTAACATTAATCACTGTTGTTTTAACTTTTATTTTATTTTATGTAATAATATGAGAGTTTACTGATGATGGTTATACCGAAAGCGCTTTACTAGGATTGTTTTAAATAAAAATTTGCACGAAATACAAAGTCTCTTCATTCCCTAAATTCTTACGTGCACACAGCCACAACCAAGTTTCAGAAAAATATCAACTGTTATAGATCATTGTGATTGGTATTAAAACTATTTTAAAAAATACAAAAAACAATCGGACCGTATTTAAAAAAAAGTTGATGTTGGTTTAGCGAAAACAAAAAGTCATAAGAAATTTTTGACTTTGCCAATAGAAAAGGTGTAAAAAGTTCCAATAAGGGTGTATTTTAAGATTTTTTTTTAACTTTTGAAACAAACTTGTAAAAAAGTAAAAACGAAAATCGCAAATTTTACTTTTTTCGCCATATTTCCAAAAGTACGAAAGATAACTTTAATTTTTTAACGGTGTATTATTGGCTTCCCTATACGCAACAATCTCTTATCGTTTTTGAGATCCCAATGATGAAAGAATTTGAAACACCCTGTATAGTAATTTAATAACAAAATAAGTGTCAGACGTAGGCCTAGTTCCGTTTCCGTTGGGGTGTTATGTGTATAGAACAATGTAATTGAAAAAATTAAAAGGTACGTTAGAGGTAAAAAAACCAAATTTTAAAAATAAAAAAAACATAAAAAACCAAAAATATATGCACTTAATAAAATAACAAAGGTATAGGAGACATTTACTTTACGTCATGGGTATTATGATTCGTTTTTTTCCATTTTTCATAAAAATATTTAAAAAATTAAGATTTTATCGTATTAATTTATTTATAAATTAATAGTTGTAATCAAATTCAACGAGTCACCCATTTTCTATTTGATAAAATTCAGTAAAATAAAAATATTAATGTTTTGAAGAATGGTTTTTTGCTACTTTAATAATATTTAAACAATTGACGTATTAAATTAAAAAAAACAAATTACTGGTAACTAAATAAAATAAAAAGGGCGGGTGATTTATGTCAATATTTTAAGAACGACATTTTCTTTTGTCTTATTTTAAAAAGGTATTTATCAAAATACTGCGCTGATAGAAAACATACAAAATAAAATCTTCAATATTTCAACAAAAAAAAAGTCCTATTATATTTCGTCGCTTATTTTAAATAGAAAATTTACATGTTCAAGTTATCGTAAAATTCTGCTACGGACTTTTTTGCGTGCTTACACGTTTTTTGGTAAAAAAAAAAACAATTTCCTATTTTTATGTAAAAGTGATCAAAGAATATGTTCGTCGCGAAATTTTTAAGAAAAAAATATCACATCAAAGTAAAAATTTTTATTAAAGCTTTTTAAATTTCACATTTCTTTGCAAACAGAATGTATTTCAATAACTAAGAAATTTATTCACGGCTCAAGAGAATCTTTTACAAAAATGTTTAGATATCGATTTCACTGGGTTTTGTAATGCTTTTAAACGATTATACCTCTAAAGGATTTAAAAGTAAAAATATTTTCTTTTTTTGGTATTAATTTATAAATAAAACTTTTTATTTAAATAATAATCTGCAAGATGCAAAAATAGTTCTGGTTACAATTTTAAGAAGCTCAAATAGTCTTGAAGCCAGGTAAAAATTTGGTCCATTATTTCCTTTAAGCGATAAGAAGCAGAATGCATCAGAGGGTTGTATTATAAAGCTTCGTGAATGTCAGCTGTGGTTCTGTTGGGGCAATTAGCCGGGATAGCCTTTTTATTAATGATAAGCACTAAATTTTAAAATGACAACTTTAATTTACAACTAATTTGTATTTTTACTGTTGTTTAATAATACAAAGCGATAATTAGGTGATTTTTTTTTAAATATAAACTTAATATATTCAGGAGAACTATGTGCGATCCAACAAGCACTAGGGTATATGAAAAGGTAAGACATAACGAAATATTCACCTATTTACAGGGACTTCTGCAACTTTATTCCAGACACCCACTTTTACAAATAATTAAAGAGACTCTACACAACCTTTAGACTACCAAAAAATGCGTAAGCTTTATATGGATAGCCATCACACATAGGTATTAAGGGAAATAAAAAAGCAGAAACAGCAGCTAAGGAAGCTATCTTTCAGCAGAATATAAGCAACAATAAGCCTGTACCAAGAATGATGTTAAAAAGTTCTTCAGATTTTAAAACACAAAACGAGTGGCAGAATTATTGATCAAATGAAGTAACTACGGTAAACCTTGGAATAACAACCACCCAAACCGAAAATACCAAGTAATACTTATAAGATTACGAATAGGACAAACGAAATTTAGTCATAAATATCTTTTTAACAAACTAGATTCAACTGGTGTGCAAATTGTGTCGATTAACCTTAAGGCACATATTTAAGGGATACCTGGAATAAACATAACTGCGAAACAAACAACAACAAACAAACTCGACCATGGAAGTACTAACGTACCGTGTATGTCTGAAGTGTGGTAATAGGGAGTTTGTTTACACGAGACATATTTGGAGATTCGGGCAAAAAAGAAAAACTTCTGCAGGTAGCAGGTTGCATAGTCTGGACAATCTAGAAATAAAGGAACGAAGGAAGCGGGAAGTTCGGGGCCTCTCAAGTTGGACTGTAAAAGGATGCATAAAAGTGGCACTACGTGTTGGTTTGTTGGGAGCTGCCAAAGGAGGAATTATACTGGTCAACTTTTCGGAGCAGAAGCCGTGAAAATACTTATAAAAGAGGGACACATCCCCTACTGCTCCTCGGTGGGCAAAGAAAGGAAGCCTTTCTGTAAGTGTGGGATCATTAATAAGACGGACAGCTCTTCTCTAAATAGAGTCAAGAATGCTAAGTGTTGTAGGAGACGCCACTCCCCAGATGTGAGAACAATATTCTAAAGAGGGTCTGATCTGGGATACATAGTTTTCTTAACCTTATAACTCTTTTTTATCAAATTTACGCAGTTAGCAAAAATGTGCTTTTTTTTGTTCTCTGGGTAGGGTAAACAATACTTAAAAAACGTATCCTGCTAAATTTTAATCTCTTTTTTGTAGCTAAAAGTTTATATTGACGTGTAGGTTTAAAATCACAAGTGAAATAAAGAAAGTTATGGTTTAAGTAAAGTCAAAACATTATCCATTTTTCATTTTTTTTGTCAGATTAAGATGGTAAATGAGAAACGTAATTCTTTACGCTTCAGCACCATAAGTAGTTGCCGACAAACTCTGGTATCGGCTAAATATGAACTGCAACCCAATAGGTGCAAATTAAGGTTTGGATGCTTTGTATATTGACGATTGCTAAATGAGACACTACAAATTAGGTAAATATACACTAAATTACATGCATTAATACTTCACAAATTTTCCGTGATACGCCAATCCACGTATCACCATTCCAATTCAACATTTATGATTACACAGGTTCTAAAAAAGTGAAACATTTTTTTCTTGACCGGTATTTGTTAAATTTATTATTATTTTTTTAATTCTTAAAACAAGGAAAAAAATTCGAAATTACTCTTATACTAAGCACTAGTAGCCGCAATTTATTTATCAAAAGGGTTAGATAGATATAAACATAACTTTTTATCTAAAGACAATACTCTCTGTTCACAACTTTATCAAACCTAATTTTACTATCAAAAATGCGACAGAGAAGTTATAAAATTTGTTTAGAAAATCGAGGTAGAAATTCACTTTAAATTAGTAAGAAATTTATTTAAATTTCCCAAGAAACCCGTACACGTCTTCCGGAGTTTTTAAGGCGCAAATCTATCGACTTTACGACACAATTAGAGATTAGTTTTTATCACTGTAAAAATAAGAAAGTTTAAAGTTAAATTTAGAAATTATTTACAGTTTTTAGGACACCCGGTATCACTTGCCACTTCTGTGATACTCGGTATGGATTATTGATCGCCTATTTTATCAATTAAATTGTCTGTTACCTTTTTAGCACCTACTGCCTTACAAATCCATTCACCAATCGCCTTTTCCTGCAACTCTTCCACTTAAAGGCCTGTCCTGTACTGTTCTTTTCAATTACTTTAATTACACATTACCTTTAAACGTTGCATAGAGTATGTAAATCTAATATTGACACCAAGAATCATTTAAAACAGCTCTAGTAGCTAAGAGAGATGCAACTTTTTGTACAAACAATTGCAAACAATTTTAATAGTTTACGAAAATAGATTTGCTAGTCAAATTCCTTGAACTAATACGAAAAAGGTAGTATAAATCACTTTCATGAAAAACTGACATTTTTATCAATTATTTAAGTAGAAGAACATTGTCGGCGGATTTTCCAAAAAAAATACGAGAGAAATCAGAGAACTTTCCAATTACGACTCGACCTCGAGCTCAAATGTAATTGTACTGCCTGACCCCGGTCCCCCAACGCACGGACCTTGCCATCCGACCCCTTTTTCTTTCTTTTATTTCATGCGCTTGTTTTCTGGCGGGCGAAATCTCAAGACGCTATGTCAACACAAGTTTACGAAATCATGCGACGCAAAGGTACTTTGTTTGTTTAGTTATTTTTAGATCGGTAACGGAATATCAAAAATGTTTTGAATTTATTAGGACGGCGTTGTCACGACTAAAAGGAAAATGTACTGTTTAAATTTGAATTTTTATTATTTTATAAAAAATTCAAAGGAATGTTTGCGAACTTGTGGCAAAGATGTGTTTCTGCATTAGATGGCTACACAAATATTTCAGAATTAAAAACATGTTACCGACTTTTGGAATTTTTATGTCTCCTTAGTATAGTTTAAAATATAGAGCTAACGAAATTTAATATGAACAATGCAATACTCTCTAGAAATGGTCCCATTGTAAATATTTCAAGTGCACTGATTCATTTAAGCTTGTTTAATTCAAATTCACAGGTGCCTATTGTGCAATATAAAGTCTGAAATTCCGTTGTTGTACTTCATTGTCAAATCTAATTAAAACGGGAATGTTTAGTTAGGTTTGCACGTTACACCTGCATCTAAATGGGTTACACGCAGAAATTGGTATTGGTTATTTTGTATTTTTCCTATTACATGTTAAAATATATACACAATGTCGCATTCATACAATGTATGTTTATTATTCTAAAGGATAGATGGACTTGTTTTTTTTGTTAATTGGGTAAGCATTTTCGGCATAGAAAAGAGAGCAATTTTTCGTGTACCTGGGGAGTTTTGGAAGGCGCAGATTGCAGTTATTGTGTGGCGGATTTATTTTAGGTACATTTCATTTTTTAAATATAGTGACCGACATATACAGGGTGTCCTGATAAGGTCGTCCTCCGGCAATATCTCGAGTACCATTTATCGCATAGCTTTCGGAAAAAATATTTATAGTAAAACCAGCCTCGAGAAAATGCTGAAAATTATTTTCAAGTTACTAATTTTACCGCTAGAGGGCGTAAAACTAAGAACAAAATAGAAAACACGGATTATTTAAAAAATATGCCATATTAACTTATGTCGTTGATAGTTTTTCCACAAATTATGTAAAATAAGAAAACTTTTTTCTTTTAAGCGTTTCTCCCTAACTTGTCAAATATAGGTAGGGGGGAGAAGCAAATGTACATTGGAAAAAAATTAAATCACTTTTTTTCGGCTTAACCGATTTTAATAAACTAGGTTTCGTTTAAAAGAGCTTTTGTCAGGGCTTAATATAAAATATTGGCATAATTAATTTATTTTCTTGTTTTATCCCTAGAGACTGATTTGTGTCAAAGTTATGAATTTTGTCACTTTTTTTGAAAAATTTAAATACAATGGTATAATTATTATATGCCCATTAAAAAGAACGTAAAAAGTCAAGAAACTGGTATAAACCGCATTTCAATATCATACTTAGTTTTCGACTTTTTGCCGAAAATCTGCATTGCTCATATCCTTTTCCATTTTAAGTTGTCAGATAAACAACGCGGCGTTTTTATCGAGAATGCCTTGACAACAAAAACCATTTGTTTTTTTTAGAAATATTAAATAGTATCAATAATATTTTTATTATTTGTTTATCATGCATTTAATAACAGCATTCATAATTACACGGTTTGTTGATAATAATAGCTGAGTTATTATTATCTACGGGCTCTGGTTAATTGTATCTTCATTGTGCTGGAATAGGATGCAGATTTCCAGTTTCTCTTAAACGGGTTGTTTAACGTCTAAACACGTTTTTATTAAAATGCCGTCTTTTGGAATATATTGTCTTGCAGCAATAGAGAAATTTTGAAAATTTCGGTGATAGAATAATACACAAGTTGAAATTACCTAATAACGATTAACAACACCACTACTAATAATAATAACGGTAAACTGCGATAAACAAGCACTAAATTTAAAATTTTTAGGTTTGAGAAACAATGCACTTTTGACGCCCCTGTTTTCTGTGATTCCTGACGTCCCAGCATTCTGGATAAAAATACTGCGTTGTTTATCTGACACCTTAAAAAAGGAATGTAGTTTTTCGGTTATAAGTCGAGAATTGATTAATATATCGATATACGGTTTTACCGGTTTCTTGACTTTTTACACTGACTCTTTTTAATAAGCATATAATAATAATAATACCATTGTATTTAAATTTTTCAAAAAAATCGACAAAATTTATAACTTTGACACAAATCAGTCTTTGGAGATAAAACAAAAAAATTTATTAATTATATTAATATTTTGTTTTAAGTCCCGCTAAAAGCCCTTTTAAACGAGACCTAGTTTATCAAAATCGGTTAAGCCAAAAAAAAAGTTATTTAATTAATAAAACGTTATTTAAAAAGTAGTTCCTTCTAGTTTTATAGACTAGATCTTTTAAAGTCTACCTTGGTCCGGCTTGCTAGTATATAAGCATGATATTGCAAGGCTTAATAAGTAAATCTAAATTATACATTTACCGGCCGTAACCGGCCAAGAGGACAACAGGAATAAACTTTATGTAACGAATGTTCGGTGCGTTTTTATTGCCACCGAGCATTTCTTACATTTGTTTTTATTTTTTAAATATGCCAATATTCAATAAAACTATCATTCATAAGGCTAAGTTAATTTTTAATTTACAGTTAGCTTCTTATAAACATATAAACAACAAACAAAATAAAATGAAATTTTATTGATGTTGAAAATATTTGGCACTCGACATAATGTCATATCCCCTAGGTATTTGCACTTGCGCATTATAAATAATAAAAAATTTAATAGGTATGTAAAAAGTTAAACTAAGAAAACAACTAGAGAAAAAAAAATTCTTAAAAATCTCTTTATTATTGACAAAATGACCTATAACCGCTTTTTGATCTAGCCAGATTACTGTGCGTCGCCATGGTGCGTGCACAAGTCTAAACCCAGGACCTAGACTGAAGCAAACCTATAGATAAAAAGGACGAATATCTCACATTAATCTGGACGATGTGACAACAAGTCCTTGTACTGCAGGACTTTATAAAAAGCAACCTTAAAAAATTGGAAGGGAGGGAGCCGCTTCTCTTCGCCAGACCTTGACTTTTATGTTTAGGGGTCCTTTAAGGACAATTACACTAAATTTTAAAGTGCCTCAAGAACCTACTTAAAATTGTTTACCAGCACCTGGACCATATTAGAATACGCCCTAGATATTTCTTTAAAAGGGTTAGACAATGTTTATGGTTTTAATAACACTAAAATCTTGGACTTCCATTGTTTGCACTAATTAAACCAAAAGTTTGGCTTAGATATGTTGACGATATTTTTATTGTATGGACAGGTAATATCGAAGAACTTAAAGGTTTCTTATAACACCTGAATTGTCTTTGACCCTCTATCAAATTCACAATGGAGAAGAAACAAAATTCGGCTCTACCTTTTCTCGACGTTTTAGTTAAACGAAATAATGGACATATATAAACCTCTGTATAAAAAAACCTACCTATACTGGACAATATTTAAACCAGAATTCTAATCACTCTAACGAAACGAAACAGGGGGTCAAACGTACTCTATACAATCGTGCAGTGACCTTATGTAACAGTAGGGAATCCCTGCAAGAGGAAATAGGTAACATAACTAGGGATCTTAAGCAGAACGACTACAGTAAGAGATTGGTTAAGGAAACAATCGATAAATATCAAGATAAGACAAGAATCTCTAATTTGAATAAGACTTCACAGAACCAAATATTTATGACTATTCCTTATATTAAGGTAACTTCAGAAAAGATCCACAGAATAGCAAATAGGTATAATATTAAAACAGCATTTAAATCCCAAACCACTCTAAGAAGTATTCTTACTAAGATAGACAGGACAACAATTTTGTAAAAAATTACTGTATAAACGGCATTTAAATAATAAACTACTCTAAGAAGCATCAAATCGTTGTTAATCAGTTAACAAATAAAGACAATAGTCCAAGATTTTAGTGTTATTAAAACGCCCTAGATGCATCGAATATTAATTTTGGAATACACATTGTAGTACAATTTTTTTAAAAATACAGTATTTTTAATCCTTTTTAGCAAATTCTTATTGTATGTTTAATATTTTTTTGTATCCGAAATTAAAAGAATAATTAATGTTCCTAAATACGTTAATTTGTGCTGTACGCACGATGCGGAAGTAAAAGTTTTACAAAGCCTGACAAGTGATGTAAATACGAATTAATGACCAAGGGGATGAATACTGACACTAATGAGAAGCAAAGTACTTTTAGAAGGTGCTGAAAAGCAAATTTATTTGTTGAAGAAAACAGTGTATATGATAATGGCTTTTGTACTTAACGAAATAAGGTTAGATTCACATTATTCAGCCATATTCTTTGTTGAGATTAGCTTTATTGTTCGCAGTATTTTAATGGAATATTAATTAATCTGTTTTGGTTGGAAAGTCACAATTTTAATTTTTCTCGCAAAAAACAGTTGGTATTATGAAAAAATACCATCCAAATTCTTTTAAAATTGCTACTTAAGATATTTGGAATTTTTACGTACCGCCCCATGGTCCGTAGATTAAATGATGCATACCTTTATTTTTATGAGTTTTTTTTCGACGTTTTATTTTTCGTCCCCTCTGTTGATTTTTACTGTAAAAAATATGTTACTTTTGGCCTAAGTTACGCAACAATATATGATGTGTTTTTAGGAGTTGCATTATAATTCTTTGAGGCATTTTTAAAACTTTCGTAGCCCTGTTTATATGTTTTTTAAAAATTACAATTTTTCCATTTCAGTACACTTGTTTAATGATTTAACAATTTAACGGTATAATCGTAGAGATAAACTCTTTTAATTTTTGTTTGCAACCTCAATACACGAAAATTAAAATATAAATTTTTGGCATATAGATTTATTTCCAGTTGGTCATGTCTATTTAAGAATGTCTGAGAAAGCAGTCAGTTAATATTTTTTACCTGTAGCTTTTTAATTTTTGGTTAAATAAACTTTTTGATTAGATTTTTGCTTTAGTTTTCCGACTCAAATTTTAAACTTCACTATTTTTGGATCCAGTACTTCCATGGCCAATTTATTGGTTTTTTTCTTTGCCACTTGCGTTCCTAAATTTTTAGTAAAAGTCAATAATTTTTGTTTCTTGCATAAATATTTATTTATACATTTTTTGTAGAATATAATTTTAATTATTCTAAAATAAATACAATTTACTCTTAGGCGAAGTTTAAAAGTTTTGTTTAGCAAAAGTTAAGTCTAGGGTCCTAAAATGTTAATGTTTCACCTACCGTTTTTATTATGCATAAAAGAATATTTTTTTTTGCTAAAAAACGATAAATAGTATTTTTCCAAAGCTTTTTTTTAATTTTGTTATTTTAGAAAATGCTTTTGTATTTATTTGATTCTAAATAAAAAAACCTCTTTTATGGATTATTATCTTAAATTACCATCTAGAGTTTTCATCTTTAATTGTCCTACTTGGTCATTTAAAATTTAACAGGCACAGTTTTTTTTATTTTTATTATATTTTATTTTGTTTAGAAAGTGGGTATTAAAAACAAAAATTAAAAAAGGTTGGGAAATCCAAGAAAAAATACTTTGACGTTGCACTTTAAATATTTTTTAGTTTTTTTATAGACTTTTGGTGTATATATTAATATCTGAATTTAAAAAATATATTTTTAATCCTTTTTTTTATTTTTTAGGTAAGTACCTAGTTAAAACCTACTGCACACTGCAAAGGGTAAGTCATATATTTTTATAGATAAAGCAAAAAACACTTATATTAGTTTTGACAAAATTTCAATTGTCGTAAGTATTTTAATAACATTTTGCTCTATAAAATAAGAGTACTTCATATAAATGACGATTTTTTGAAATTTCGTTGTGACTACCCTGTATCATATGAATATGAGTAAAATTTTGTGAACTGTCGTCTTAGACTATGCAGGCCATAAATAGTGTTTTTAAATTTTTTGTCCATTTGTTCAATACAGGGTGGTCGGTAATGAATACGCCCAAAAAGCAATCCTAGGTTAAACTCGTGAAAATGGCAATGTTAAACCAAATATGCCTTAGTGAAATGTCACTTATTAATAAGATCAAAGTATTTTAGATTAATTTTTAAAATTGTTATTCGTCTATAATAGCTCAAGTTGTTTTTGAGATAGTGACATAAAAACTGAGGAGCGGGGGTTTCTGGGGATGAGGCATATAATTTTATTCTACTTTTTGACATAAAGTATAGATGGTGCTAGTTACGAATTAAGGAAATACCTAGAAGTGAATGGGGGAAAGTTTGCACTTTTGTTGAAATGATTTCATTATTTTATTCGTTATTTAATGTTATCTTAATTTATTGTTTAACTATATTTTGACTGTGCATTAAATGCAAATATTTCGAAAATGGTTTGTTTAACCGAAATAAGTGTAGTATACCTTTTGTTCTTTAAAATCATCACTCTATCACATATTTCCACAACAAATAATAAAACGGCAATAGTAATAAAGTTATGGCACGAAACAGCATGTAAATATGGTGTAACTTATACCATCTACACTTTATGTCAAAAAGTAGAATGAAATCATATGCTTTATCCCCAGAAACCCCCGATCCTTAGTTTTCATGTCGATATCTCAAAAACAACATAAGCTATAGAGAAATAAGAATTTCGAAAATTAAACTGTAACACCCTCTATCTCATTAATAAGCGACATTTTACTAAGGCATATTTGGTTCGACATCGTTATTTTCACGAGTTTATACTAGGATTGCTTTTTGCATTCATTACCGACCACCCTGTATATATTTTAATTTTTATAATAATTGTATGATTTAAATAAAAGTTTCCATAATGTCTGATTACCGATTTACAGTGTTTTACTGCCCATAACGGGGGTTCAAAAGTTTTTTAAAAAAGTCAATAGAGTTTAACGATAACAGGGAGATGCTCTAGTAACTTCTACTTCCGTTTCTGCCAGTAAACGATAATGATTTAGTGGAGTTCCAAGTAAATGGGCTCTGTCGGATTTAGCAGCATCCGCTTTAGTAAGAGGGTATCAAATCTAAATGCCTTAAACTTTAAAGGTGTTTAGTCGGTCTTTATAGATTTATTTTAAAACTTTGAGTTGTTTTAATAAAAAATCAAATTTTGTTTTTCCTTTAGAAAAAATGGGCTTTTAATTATAAAAATATGGATTTAATATTTTGTTTGTTTGGTTAATTATGAATAATTTTAATAAAGTAAGTTCTTACATAATTTGGCAAATTGTTTTCAAAAATTTTAAAAGATTAAAAAATTTTAACATTTTTTTTGTTTTATTTGAGAATTTAAATTACAGTGAGGGAAAAAATAATAAAGTATTTTTTTTTGCCTTTTTTAAAATTTGTTAAATTAATAAAATATTTTTTAAATTTAATTAAAAAAAAATTTTTGAAATTTTAAAAAAACCTTAATTTAAAGGGCCTATATTTTTTTCTTGCAAGGAAGTTTTAAAATATTTTTATGAAAAAAATTCTTTATTAAAGGGAAAATTTTCGAATTTTAAAAAATTTTAAAATTAAAAAGCCCGGTATTCCTCCCCCCCCGGGTTAAATTTTTAAAAAAAAAATGTATTGGCCCAAAATAAAATTAAAAACCCTTCAAATTTATTGATTTTTTTAAAAACATTTTAAGGAAAATTTTAAATAAAATCTATTTTAATAAATATTTAAAAATTCCTTTTACAATTAAATTGCTTATAAATTAAAAAAAAAATTTAAATTTAAATTTTGTATAAAATTACATTTTTGTTAGCAATTATCAATTATTTTAAATTTATAAAATACTTTATAGAAAAGAAATCCATTTCAAGACAAAAAATATTAAAATATTAAAAATGTAACTATTAAAACAATAAAATAAAACGTTTTGGTAGTTACCTTAACAAAAAAAGGAATAAAATTTTGGAAAATAGGTATTTAATAAATTTTTATTAAAAGTGCGAGCGTTTCGATAACTAGGCCATCCTCGACGACACTAAAGTAAGGGAAAAGTTTTAATAAATAAAAATTATTCACTTATGTCAAAATAACAGACCTTTCAAACAACACAAAAAAAAGAAACATTAAATTTATTTAAATCAAAATTCACCAAATTTTAGACAAACATATAAGCAATTTACAAAATAATTTCAAGGTAAAGATTTCAAAAATTTACAGGAATTTATTTATGCCATCTGATAATTAGGCCGGTACAAACGAAATTTATAGAAAAAGTTTAATAAATATTTAGGTAGATTAATTTTGCCTATTTTAATGAAAATTTTAAATATTGTTAAAAAATTGTATGGAATGTTTGGAAATTTAGACAATTCGGTTCGAAGTTCTGTATTTAGGATTCAAAAGGCTTTAGTTTAACCTTTGGTTAATGTATAAATTTTAATTATTTAAAAAATGGGGGTATTCTTAAGGGAAAAAAACTTTGAAGTGATTCTTAAGGTTTTCTTTAATTATTTCAACTTTTGAAAGTTCTCCCAATAGTAGAACTTTGAAAATTTTGTCCAATTTTTAACTTATAAAAACCGGTCTTTTTGGTGACTTAAATATATCTTATTGAAAGTTTAAGACGGGGTTTAAATTTTTTAAAATTAAATTTCTTTAAATTACGGAATTGAATTTTTTTGAACTTTATTCAAATGAACCCAAATTTAATAAAAATAATATTTTTGGTTTTTTTGTTCAAAAAGGGTTTAATTTTAAAAGGGTAATTTTAAATTTTTTAAAACCTTTTTAAAACGGTTTTTAAAAAACGGGCAAAAACTTTTAAAGGTTTTGAATTGAATTATTTTATTTTTTTGGGGTGCAAATGGGGAAATGGGGTATTTTAACCCAATAGGAGGTTAAACTTTCCGGGTAATCGCAATTATTTCAACTGATTTGAAGTGTTATACTTATTTTTGCCCCGGAAAATTAATGAATTTGTTTTTTTCATTTAATGGAATTTAAATTTTTGGTAAATTGTTTAATTTTCCAGAATTTTCCCCGGCCCCCTATCACCTCCACAATAAGTATATCCTTCTTCATAAATTTGATTTTAAAGGGAAATAATTTAAATTTTTGGGCCCAAAAAACTGAGAGCTGATGGGCCCAAACCAACCCTTTTCGAAAAAAAGGGATATGAAAAAAAAAGTCCTTTGGCAAGTCTTTGAATTTCATTTTTTATTACCCGTATTTATTTATTTAAATTTACCTTGAAATGAGATTGACCTGATGATAAAGAAAAGTCAAAAGAGCTTGTTACGTTTAGTTTTTTGATTGTTAAAAGTAATCTATTATTCGAGCTAGTCCGAAATTTAAACGAATATTAGGTTTGGCAAATCCATTAAATTTTAATTAAATTACTTAGGCAAAGCAAGTAGACTTTGGGAAACATAGTATATGCAGAAGGAACTATTTTCTGTCTGATATGTCACATCTTTATGTTATCAAATTTAATATGTTACCCTATTTCTCTTATGTGATTTTACTACTTTGGTCCTCATTTTTGACAGTAATGGTTTAACTTATTTTATCCACCGTTTATTATCTTTTTTATTGTGTTTTTAAGTTCCTAGGTTTACGTATAGCGAGGTTTACGCTTAATTAAATTTTATATCTAAGTTTTACTGTCCGGTTCAGCATTATTGTTTGCCAAAGTAAATTTTATCAACAGTAATGGCCGGATATTACGCCACATGCCAGCTTTGTGCGTATCATATCAATGCCAGAACTTTTAAATTGATATCTGGCTAGATCTTTAAATTACAGTTTAACTATGGATTTCAATGTGTAATGCTTTTTGTTTAGATTCAATGATAAAATGCTCATGTTAAAGTATGATCATTCTTACTTGGCAATACTGATAATAAGTAGTCTACGTCAATTCTAGTTAAGGTTTGCAAAAACATAGTATAGATATGATTACTAAACGCTTTTACATTGTGAGATCCATTTTAAAATTGCATGCTATAGATTAATTGTCTTTTAGGTTTTCAACTAGTAATACAATTGGCTTTCCTTAAAAAAAGTCTATTTCTCTAAAAAATTTTTTACTTTTGAATAATTTCCCTTTCAATTGTAAAGATTTTCTTGGAAATCTTAAATTAAAAATTAAACCTTTAAAATTTCTAGGTTTAGCTTACATTTCTAAAATTTGGATGATTCGTCACCGGTAAATAGCCATTTTGGTTAGAATTTCGCAAATATAAACCTTGATACAACGTGGCTTTTTCTTTGTTTTGTGTTATTGGTTATGAATTCTTTGTTGGTCGCTTTTTTATACGACGTATACTTTCCTTTTTTTCTTGTTTTAGAATTCTTGTAAACAGACTTAATTCTTCAAAATTAAACATTTTTAAACTTTATCTTCTCACACTTAAATAGTTTGGGTCATTTGTGATATAATCGAATACGCTTTTCGTTTAATGTTAAATGGTCGTAGTCTGCACGTTTGGTTAAGAAGATTTTGGTAACTGTAATCTATAACACTGTAAGAATATTTATAATTACGATTGCATTATTTAAAAGATAACAACTAGTTTTCAATAAACTATAAGTTTGCCAAATAAAGACCATCGCAGGTAGACACTAAGCTAATTGGTATGCCAAATAATGGCTGTCGGTATGTCATTAGAGGGACGTCATTAGAAAGGCAGATTGAATTAAGCCAAACAACTTCCTGGAATATATATTTTATTCAAATATTTATTTTAGTTATGGAATGATCAAAACTAAAATTAGTTAACAATATTTTGTGTTGTTCTTAACAAATATAAAAACAGAACATTAAACCGTGAAATCGTATACAAAAAATAAGTAAAGTAAATAATAAAAATATTTGAAAAGCATATAGGTATAATCTTAGTTGATGCAACACAAGAAATCAGAATACTTTTAATAATTATTAACCTTATTTGCAATTAATTAGGGATAAATAGATCCCTGAAATACATATACCACCTTGCTATGGTTTACGATTTTAATTTATCTGAAAATTTATTATTAAAATATTTTAAAATAAAAACAATTTACATAGAAAATCATGCAGTAGGATCTCGGACTAAATGACAAAACACTGTTAAACAAAGTATTGGGTTCGTTTATATTATCACCTTCACCATGTCGTGTAAGTGGCAAAGTAACGTATTGCTGTATCTACTTTATGCCTGTCTTTAATTATTTCAAACTTCCGTCAAGACAAATATGTATCATGAAGTTATAAAAGTTAAACAGAAAAACCAAGTTTCCAAGCGTAAGCAAAAGTTTCCATTGTATTTATTTATTAAACCTGGGAAATAAGCTTACTGAAGTGTAGATCATGTGTTGAAAAAATTGCATATAAATATGGTTTTCTACGATCTTAACAAAAACAATTTTTTTACACAGTAAAAAAATTAAAATATAAGTAAAAAACTACCGTAATGGTTCATTATTTCTTGCTCCTGAATTGCTCATTGCGAAATCGCGAAGTAGCCTATGGACCTCTTTTGTTAAACGCAATTATGGCGACGCAAATGACATTGTGATTTGGGATGGCAAATTAACTACTAATTTAAAGGAAAACGGACAGAATACAAGAAAATTTGTTTTCTTGTGCGTAAAAAAACTAATTAACACTGCAGATAAAGCAACCCAAAATTTACTCCTGGAAGAGACAAAAGAATTATATAATAAAGAATGGCCTTGCACGAAACAGCTATTAGTAATTTTATAATATTTACCTTATAAAATTAACATTTATCAAATTAACAATCGAACCAAAATAAGTAGGAAACGGTTTTTATTTATTCGAATCGTAGAATATATATTGTATTAAGCTTATATAAAATGTGTCTTTTATTTTACTTATAAAATTGCGGCAAGGTGTGAAAAAGAGACCAACTTTCTGTATTTGTTGCATAAATAAATAATTTAAAATAATCCGGCTTAATCTAAAAACATAACTTTGCTTTGTTAGGGTTAAAGCATAACAACCGCTGCAAGGAATTACTTGTAGATATATTCTATATTGGTTATAATATCTCATAAGATACACAAGAGACTTAGTTTTGGATAATACTTTGTGAAAAAATTTAATTAATGGGAAATGAAAAACTGCCTTTCTACAATAGAAAAATGTAATTTTTGAAATGCAATTAAAATGTTTTTAACTAGGTAAATAATGATGAAAATAGGCCCAAATTTTTTACTCGGGGTGTTTTCGAGGTCGCTGTACACGAATATGATATTAGCAAGGGCCTACGGACTACCTGGTGCGCGCTAAGGATGATGTAAACGTCGTCTTTTGGAGTTTTACGACAATTTCTTTTAATATCAACCCTATTTTCTTACGTGAAGGTTTTCGAGGTCGCTGAACACTAATATGACATTAACAAAGGCCTACAGAGTACCTGGTGCGCCCTTAGGAGGGTGTAAACGTCGTCTTCTAAAGTTTTACGACAAATCCTCCTAATATCAGCATAATTTTTTTACTTGGGTGGTTTTTGTGGTCGCTGAATACGAATCTGACAATAACGAGGTCCTAAGGAGTACCTAGTGCGCGCTAAGAATGGTGTAAACGTCGTCTTCTGGAGTTTTACGAAAGTTTCTCCTGATATTAGATCAATTTGGTTTTTTGGGGGATTTTTGAGGTCACTAAACATAAATATGATGTTAACAAGGGCCTGCGGAGTACTTGGTATGTGCTAAGGATGGTGTAATCGTCGACTCCTGGAGTTTTACGACAAATCCTCCTAATATCAGCCCAGTTTCTTTACTCGAAGGGTTTTTGTGGTCGCTGAACACGAATCTGATATTGGCAAGGGCCTGCTGAGTACCTGGTGCGCGCTAAGACTGGTGTATACGTCGTCTTCTGGAGTCTTACGACAATTCCTCCTAATTTTAGCCCAATTTTGTTACTCAAGGAGTTTTGCGGTCACTAAACACGAATATAATATTGACAAGGGTCTGCGGAGTACCTGGTGCGCGCTAACAATGATGTAAACGTCGTCTTCTGGAGTCTTTCGACAATTTCTCCTAATATTCGCCCAATTTTGTTACTCAAGGAGAAATTGGATTGATATTAATATGATTTGTCGTAAAACTCCAGAAGACGACGTTTACACCATCCTTAGCGCACACCAGGTACTCGCAGGTCCTTGTCAATATCATATTCGTGTTCAGCGATCTCGATAACCCCAAGTAACAAAATTGGTCTGATATTAGGAGCATTTATCCTAAAACTTCAGAAGACGACGTTTTCACCATTCTTAGCGCACACCAGGTCTCCGCAGGCGTTAATGTCATATTCGTGTTCAGCAACAACAAAAACCTCTCGAGTAAAGAAATTGGGCTTATATTAAAAGATTTTTCGTAAAACTCCAGAAGACATTTTCGTGTTCAGCGACCTCGAAAACCCCCCGTGTAACAAAATTGGAATTAGAAGAAATTGTCGTACAACTCCAAAAGACGACTTTTAAGTCATCCTTGGCGCGCACCAGGTACTTCGTGGGCCCTTAATAATTTCATATTCGTGTTCAGCGACCTCGAAAACCCCCGAGTAACAAATTCAGGCCTATTTCCATGATTATTTACCTAGTTATAAATTTTTTATAATTGCAAACTTTAAAATGCATTTTGGAAATGCATTTTTAAATGCACAAATGCAGTTTTTCATTTTCCATTAATTAAATTTGTTCACAAAGTTTGTAGACGTTCATACGAATCAAATGCAAAAACCGCATTTAAATCTATCTTACTGCACAAAAAATCCCTTGTAAGGTCTATTTTTGTGCTACGTTTCCTCACTATTGTAGCTAGATTTGGAAAGTACGTAACAGTTTGTAAAAACTGCAATAAAAAAAAACATTCGTTTTACACATACCCAGATTTTTATTAAAAATGTTTGTCTGTTTTGTATTGTATTTTAAAAAACTTGGGAGCATCTCATTAAGTGATATTTCTTTTTTAATTGCATTAAGATTGTTAGACGTATCATAAGCAAAAACCGCCAATAAAGAATAATGTTATTTTACTCGAGAACCATAGAAAACATATTAAAATTTTATTATTTAAACCCAATTGGAGATTTTCGGGACCAAAAACAAGTCGGGACTCCGGGTTCCAGACTTTGAACCCTAACTGGGACTTCGTTGACGGTACAGGGAAAATGGGTTAATCATTGTTTATACTTGCAGATTTGGAACCCACGATATTTGATAGTTCGGCCCTATGCTGTCCTAAAGAAAAGATACCTTGTATCTATATTCATTTGTGAGCCAAGTCTAGTCATTAAAATTTAAATTAGCCTTGGCGGCATTACCCACAAAATTCCGTCGCAACCCTATATACCAAACGACCTTTTTTACTGTTTATGACCATTTTATGCGCTTCTTTCGGAAGCCTGAACTTACTTTTTAAATTAAGTAATAAAAGCTGATTTAACCATAAAGTTTACGGAAATATAGATTCGATATGCATATCTACCGAGGTGAATGCTGCTAAATCCGACAAAACCATTTAACTAGGAGCTCGACTAAATTATCGGCGTTTACTAGCAGAAACGAGAGCAGGAGTTACGAGTTACTGAGACGTTTAGCTATTCTAGTAAAATTTTATAGAGTTTCTAAAAATATTATTTTATATATGAGAAAAATAAAAAAGGAATTTACATAAAATGGTAGTAACATTCTACTTTATTAGGACCAAAAATTAATTATTTTTACTTTTTCATTTATGGATAATGACGTAAAAAAGATGAGGTTACTGTTTGTATAAGTGGTTAATTTTATGTCTTACGATAAAAAATGAAAATAAACTTAATTATTTTTACAATTTTACCAGTAACTACATTATACCAGCCACGCAATTTTTATCATATGGGTTTCTAAAAATGGGACCACTTTAGTCCTGGTCCCGGGGTATAGCAAGCTAAACTTTATTTAAACCGTATAAGACCATATAGCTTAGAAATGGTGATACAGAATTTAATAGGGCCTCTATTTACTGTGACGACCAATTAATACATTTTAATTTTAAACAATGTATTTTGAAAAAAAATTGCTAATTTTCTTGATACTAACCCTGTATAATACCAATTTAAGTAAACTTTAATGAATTGTCGTTTTACATCAACGTAAACCTTAACTACAAAATATTGTTTTTAAAATTAAAAAAAGAATCTGGTTCATTGGCCACCTATACTAAGAAATGTTGTATACGTGTCCCAGAATATGTGGGCAATCTCTCGGAATCTAATAGAAAACCTAAAAATATTATGACAAGATACAGGTACATAACGGACGCCCCTGGAAATCGTTTTTATTTAAATAACTTTAAAAATACTAGGCGTAATTTTATATTTTTTTAATATAATGGTTACTAGATAAGTCTTTTTTAAATAAACCCATTAAATCATATTTGGTTTATTTAGTTTGCCAGGGACGGACTGGCTCTGACACAATAATAGCAATTTTTTAAACACCCTGTATAATAAAGGCTCCACAATATTATTTTTTGATAGCTTAAATTTAAAAAAAAGGTATTCTTGATTGACATCGATAAAATCAACTGTTTACGAGAAATAATATATCATGTTTGATATATTTTTTTACATTATACTGGGTGTTTTCTAAATATAAGTCAATATTTAGGAAAGCAATTTTTGGGTCTATTTTAAGAAGAAAACTTAATATGAATGTATGTCCTAAACGTCTTAACTTTTGAGATACAGACTGGTGAATTTTTTATAAATAAATCATTTATTATTAATATCTGTAAAACCACTTTAGATATTTTAATGAAATTTGGCATGAATATACTAAGTATCAAGAAGCAGATTTTAGTGTACATTTTTTTATTTCATCCAGTGGCGTTCGTACAAATTTGACCTGCCTATTTTGGCAAATAAAAAAATGGGGTAAACTAAAAATGCTTTTTGATACATAGTATATGTATGCCAAATTTTATTAAAATATCTAAAAGTATATACAGATATTATTAATAAATGATTTATTTTTAAACATTTTACCACCCTGTATCTCAAAAGATTAAGACGTTTATGACATATGTTCACATAAAGTTTTCTTTTTAAAATGGACTCAAAAATTGCTTTCTTAAATATTGACGAACAATTAGAATACTCCCTGTATAATGTAAAAAAAATTACCTATTATTGTGTCAGAGCTTGTCCATCTCTGGCAAACTAAATAAGCCAAATATGATTTAATGGGTTTATTTTAAAAAAACTTATCTAGTAACCATCATATTAAAAAATATTAAATTACGCCCAGTATTTTAAAAGTTATTTAAAAAAAAGTTTTCTAGGATCGTCTGTTATGTACCTGTATCTCTGTAGGGAAGGCTCGTAAGAAAAAATATGAAAACTTGTCATAATATTTTTAGGTTTTCCATTAGATTCCGAAAGATTGCCCACATATTTTGGGACACCCTGTATAATTAAATATAATGAATAACTCAAATGTGTTGTTAAATTTAAATTAAAAGGTAAACTTTATTTAAACCGTATTATACCATATAGTTTGGAAATGATGATCGAGAATTTAATTTGGCCTATATTTGCTATTGACGACAATCTGAAATCAATAACTTGCTTTAATGAAAGTTTGCCGACAATCGGGTGTCAATATTTTCGGGTTTCTGCTGTGGGAAAATATTGATACATACGATATATTTCTGTGAATTTTTTTTAAATTTGTTTACAACTTGGAAATATTTTTCTTATTTTAAAAAAAATATAGGCCAATAAATTTGTTCTTATCGCCTTAATGTATTGTTTTATGATTCGTGTTATTTAAAATGGTTATAATTTTGGGATGTTTGACCCACAATTTATTTCTTTAAATCGTATGTTCAGCTTTTTTCTTTGTTTCCGGAAAATTATTATTTATATATTAACAGTGACAGGTTATTGCCTTAAGTGCATGCATAACACGGTAACACAGGTTTACTAAAATTTATTAAATCTTCTGCTAAACATGATAAACGGATCTTTATCTATTTCCCCTTATTGAGTGTAAGATATCTACGGGTATTCTCGAAGACTTTTAAAATATTTTCGGCAATTTTGCTTTTATTTGCTAGGGAATCTTTAATATAGGATTCCGCTACACAGAACTTTTATCCTTCATGCCTTTTAATAATAATAATGATTCTGATTTGAATGTTCTATAATTCGCCTTCAAGGTTGCCGAAAATCTTTGAAAACAGTTGCCCGCGTACATTTCTGGATTTTTCAAGCCCAGGTATCTAGCAATGTTAGACGTATTTTATAAAAATATTGACACCAAAGTTTTAATTGGTGCATTTTTAATAAAATAGAAAAAAAACGTTTGTTTGTGGTGTCCACAGGTCGCGCAGTTACGTACTTTTTGTACAGCTTTACGTAGCTGGGTTTGTCCTTATCTGGGTCACACACCACAAATTTTCTCGGTCTATTGGTTTTGGTAGATGATATGGTGATTTCCAAAATGTCGTTTAATGTTTTCGATCTTCATTTTCATTAACTCCTCACGTCAACAAGCGCCTGTTATATCAAAAATTGTAGCTATTGCACATTTTTTCTTTTGCTTTGTAGTTATCGTTGACTCATTTTAAATAGGATATGAGTTTATAATATTTCCTTCTATCAGATTTTTTTTTCATCGAATATTTCGATCATAGCATTGATGGGGCATACATACTTGATAATATATGAAAATATGCAAAAATACTTTTTTCTTTATTGTGGATATTTTTGACTCGACAAACTGAACTCTTTTCTGTAACGTTCTTTACATTTTTGTGGAATCAGAGTATTATTTGCTGCGTTAAGAAGGTTTTTCAAAAGACATCATAGAGGCTGATGTCTTCTGAAAAACCTTCTCCTTCCAACTGTTTTTCTTTGCTATCCATTTTACCACAAATTCTTGCAAAAATGATGAAACTCGTATTGTCTCTCCGGTAGCGCAGTGGTAAGAGTCTCGGCTCGCCACGCCGGCGATCCGGGCTTGATTCCCCGCCAGAAAGACATATTTAGGTAGTAGTTATTTTAAAATAACGACCGTTGTGGCACTACCGCGTTGTCTAAAAGGTGCTGTAGAATGCAATATTTGCATGTTGCTATGTGCTTGGACAGCGTTGACGGAACTGGGAAAAAAATGGGTTAAACATCGGAAAACCCGGCACTCACGGTACTCTGGTACTTAGGAGCATATATGTATATGAATATGTTTAGCATATATTATATATATGTATATAAAAAATCCTTTGTGAGTTGTCACAAAAAAAAAGGCTACAGGCGTTAATTATCAATGTTCGATGGTTTAACAGTTGCTAACATATAAAACAATATTTACCACCTTCTCCAGAACGAGGTGATGTGATTTGACATTTTATTCGCAACCTGCACTAATTATTGTAATATATACCAGCAGTGTCAAATTAAAACATTTTATATAAATTTTGTAATAATTTTAAAATCGTGCCAAAAAGTACGATAGATCGAGCGGAAAATTTACTTTTTTGCACAATCGCAGGAAATAGTTATTTTCCTAACAAGTGCGCAAAGTGATACTATTCCGCACGCGACTGCCGTTGCCCGAACGACGCGAAGCGGAGTTCGGGCAAGCAGTCAAGTGCGGAAAAGTCACTTTGCCAAGCGTTAGGAACAAAATTTTTCCTACGAACATCAGATAATACCAATATTAAAGCAATAATTATTTTTTAAATTATGTTTAATCTGAAAGAACTACTACAACATATTTATAAATGGGAATTATTTGTTGATAACATTTACAACAAAAGAACAGTTATTAGCATATTGTAAATTAATTGCAGAACCTGTTATTTCATTTAGCAGGTGGCTTATGGAAGCGCTTATTGTACGGCTTGATGAAGGTTGACTTAGCTCAGGAGGGGAGTTGTTCATGGTCAATATTTTATTCGACATATCTTTTTTCTGATTTGTGGATTCATCAATGTATCTCTCAGCTACAGCCGTTGATTTTCAGCCCCCAAGTCGCTTGACATTGGTAATTCCTTCCCCAGAATCCGCTAACATAGTCGCAGAGGATCGACGAAAACTATGTCCAGTGTACTCTTCTGGATTTTTTAATTTTAGGTATGCAGCAATGTCTGAAGGCATTTTACCTATTGAATTTATTTCCACACATTGCATACTGCATGCTCCTTGTTTATACTGGACAGAGAAACGTCTGTGTGGGGTATGTTGTTTTCGCAAATTTGCATATTTACGGTACAATTGCAGATAAAATCCGTTATTTGTTTCATCGGACACTACAAAGATTCTGGAAGTGTTATTTTTACTGTCAGGAATTTTCACCACTATCAAATTTTCATTATCCTGTATGTCATCAATCACTATTTTTGTAAGTTCATCTCTCCTACAAGCACCGGCTAATCCAAAAATTGTAGCAACTTTTATTAGAAGGTAAATATTATCAGGTGCTTCTTTTATGAATCTTGAAACTTCTTTGCTGAAAGTTTTTGTTTTTTTTGGCCGGTATTCCACGTTTTGGTGTTTAAGTAGTGATGTTAGCTTGAAATATGAACTTAAATCAAGGTTCCTTTTCACTTTGAGGACACATTTTAACATAGAGTACTTACTCCATAAAGTATTAGGTTTATATGTTTTTTGCAAATCCGCAAAATAGGCCAAGAACACTTCTTCTTTAATACTTTTTATCCCCTTGCTGGAGCACCAGTTTTTGAAATGACTATATTGATTCTCATATTTTTCACGAAATTTTGCTGGTAATAAATTCAAACTTACGGTATTTGCTGCATCCAGGATAGAATCTGGTAGCTCCTAATCGGAACTACTCATTTTAAATAATTATTTTTGTCGGATTTTTATTTAATTAAAAAAAGATACTATGACGCCTTTTCATTAAAAATGCTTGTTTGTATTGAAATTCATTTGTGCAATTGCTTGTTCATATGGAAACGAAGAAAAAATCTGACATGTGTTAAAATCACCAAGATTACATATTGTTGCTTGACTTGTCATAATCATTTATTATTATTATACAGGGTAATTAAAAAATGTTTTTTTTTTGTGTTTTAGTTGAAATATTGAAAATTACGAAGTAACAAACAAAACAAAAGAATAAACTAAAACTTGCAATGGCTTCGTATATTGCATGAAATAGCCTACAATTACTAAAATACATATAAATCTTGCTTACCTGTAAGATTTTAGAGTAGTTTTACTTTTCCGCACGGCGTGCAGAAAAGTTCACTTTTCCGCACGCCGTGCGGAAAAGTGCAACTTTGCGCACTCAAATGCATGCGAAAAAGTGGACTTTTCCGCACGCTCGAGGAAAAAGCTATTTCATACCTAAATTTTCCAGGAAATTTATAAAGGCTTTTTTTCTCGTTTCTTAAGTTTAAAATGCATAATCCTGTAGGTAAATATAGGTTCAGCCACAAAGTCTGCACAATATGGTTATTTAAAATGACATATGAAGAACTTGTTTTTCGAAAAAATTATATTAAATTTGTTACAATTTCAAAAATCGTACGGTTGTTAAAATCGCGCGCTAAGGTAAACTCGTGCGTACTTTACTTACGACCACAGGAAAAAGATATTGGGGAAGGTGTAATGATGTCCGAAAAATCGACATTATTTTATTAAATAGTATGTAAAGTAGTTGCTTGTCCCTCTTCGTTTTCTTGAATTTTCTTGAATCATCTTAAACAAATTATATATTTATAGAATAGGCACAACTTTCCTAACAGTAATTAAATTTTTCTTGGGCGACAAAAGAGCAAATATAGATTTTCGGCGAGACAACAACGTTCTCTCGTCTTGTTTTAAGCCTCTAGACAGAAAAAAAATCAAGGCAAGACGAGATTAGGGACAAGAATCTTTTTTTTTCGGCGTCAATACTAACTTTTACCTTTCATCATACAAAGGGTAAATATAGTAAAAATTGTTTTTCAAACAAATACTTTTAAATAAACAAACTGGAAAAAGGATATTATGCTAATATATCGGATTTTCACAAATATTTATAAAATTATAAATATTTACTTCGGAGCCACAAAATAAACAAAATAGGTAGTTTCACATATAGAAAAATTATGTTTGTTTAAATAAATAAAAAACCTACGTTTTGACCTAAAAGCAAATAACTAATTTAATTAAATGCTACATTGGTTTTAAAATTACAGATCAATAATATTAAAATGCGCCTTTTGGTAAAAGGCAAAAAAAGTTTAATATAAATGCTTTTACCAAATTTTTAATAATGATAAATTTAATAGCAATTGTTAATCTTTTAAAAAAATCTGACTTTATTGATCATAAGGTGTACATTTTGAATTATAGGCCAATAAAATAAAGACATTAACGGTTGCAATCACGTTTAAAGTAAAAGAGAAAATATATTAAAAAACAGGAAAGGTATTATAAACAACCCAAAGATGCAAATAAAAAGCCCAAACCATTAAAACATTTCCTCATTATAACATACATTATACATAAAGCATTTACAAAAAATATTTTTTTACTTTTAAAATTTTTACAAATTATTATAAGTATACTATTATTTTTTATATTTTAAACAGAATACTGTTTAAATTATTAAAATTGAAGCTGCCAATACAAGCTTGTTTATAAGGTTAAATGCACTGAGCTGAAGACACAAACAATTTTGTAGCTGGATCTTATAATAAAATTCACATTTCTGGCAAAAATGAGAAACTGATGATATTAACACCCGATCACCGACTTCCGAGAAGTTTTATTAGACCCAGATATTGATTTAGGATTCTTGCCACGACAGCAATTGCAGATAAATCATATATATTCTCGATAACAATTTTCAAGTTGGATGTGTTAATTTCTGATAAAAATAATATACGACTTATTGATTCTGGTTGGCAAACAATCACATATCAACTTGTTAAATTAGTTTCTAGGACATCTGTGGATTCATTAGTTTTATCTTAAAGAGTTTTATATTTTTTGTTGGTATAGAATTATATACATTCATTATATACATTCTTAAAAATGAAGAATGGTGACAGTAACAAAATGTGTACTAATTGTCCATAAAACTGTGTATTAATTTTGGAGATTTATTATAAACAATATTTGTGTACTTTTTTAGCCAACCTATCTCCTAATGGACAATAAGCTGCATGCAAAAGATATACAAATTGTACAGGAATTGTTTTTTTTTTGTGTGTAGCTGCATACTTAATATCTCATAAAACTTTGGGAACTTTTTCTAGCTACAAGTATTTGTTTTTAAAGTAAAACTTTTTTCATAAAGTAAAGGGAAATATTGTAGTTAGGTAGATAAGTTAATATATTTTTAAATTGTAAATTGTTTTTTCCTATTTACTTGTGCTCTGTGCCTGACATAACCGCGTCATTCGAATATAATTATTATGACATTTGTAAGGTTGGTTACCCACACCGAAGAAAAATCAAATTTTTACAATGTAATAACAAAACAATAGCCAAAAATATGTTGTAACCGGGCATAAATTGGCGATTTATGACGCTCTTATTAACACAAATAGCTAGTAACTAAAGTCATACCAAATGACAGTTTTTAAAGACCTTAACCTTCATAAACCCGTGGTCAAAAACTTACATTAAATACCGAGTGGGGTCCAAACGTACCCCAAAATTTTTTTGGCTTATTATTATTTTTAAATGTTCCAATTAGGAAATATCAAAAATAAAATACATTCTGCTCATAAAAGTAATATATTTTTACATAAAAAAACTTGTAAGCATTGATAAATGAGTAAACACATTTCGGAAAAATAATATGAAATGATTAGAAATAATAAAAACCAAAATAATTATGAAAAAAGAACAAACATTCTAGTAATATTTTTAAAAGATGATTTAATTATCACACTTGTTACAAACTGTTATATTTCTTGAATGTTCTGCACATACGAACTGATTGCACCGCATACAAAACTTTCGAGATTTTCTGTCTTTATTTCTGTCGCATAAGAAACATCGCTGCTTTCTGCCAATAACGGGAACAGGTTGTTTATTCCTTACATTTAATCTGGCAAAATGGTCAACATGGATTGTTTTATATTCGAATGTAGCGACTTGTCATTTTGGTATCTACGAATTATGTTTTTCCTAATTAGTTCTTTACCCAACTCCAATAAAAAAAATTCTTCTTCTATCCAAGCGATTTTTCCAATCTGGATTTTTCAACATCCAAAGTTTATAGGCGTTAATGCCACCAATGTCCAGCAGATGGAAAAATTGCCATCGGCCACCGATTACTTTTTCTTTGTGTCGTGAATTCCTTCGCTAATTTATATGTTGTGTCCACTGCACCTTTTGTTTTATTGTATTGTAAGATAATGTCTGGTTTGTAATTAGTTTTTTTTCCACTTATTTTGTCATCGTTATGTTCTGTCGATAGAAGAACAACTGCCGCATTTTTTTGGTACGTAGGAAACTAAGGTTTTATTTTCCATAAAAGCAAACATGCTTGAAAAGTCCTTCTTATATCTTGCTGGAAGTAGTTCTTTGGGAATATAAGGTTTATTTTTACGCAGTGTACCACACAAGGTAAAGGTTTTTTTCTTAAAAGCCTATTAGCTAACTCAATACTGGTAAAAAAGCTATCAGTAGTTATTCCGTATCCGAAGATAAAATGGTTTACCAGGTCCATCACTACCCTTGTCCTTGGCCTTTCTCCGGTGTGTTTCCTACTTTGCCTAAAATTATTATTTTGCAATGAAAATCTAAATGTTTTTCATCAAAAAAACTTACCTAAATAAGGTTGCATATTCACTGTATATGCCGAACTACAATCAGCCAGTGCCCAAATTTAACCCGTACTTGTCCGGCTTGCTCTTCAGTGTAAATCTAAAAGGAGCCTTGCCTCGGAATGGGTCTAACTGCTCATCCACGCACAGGTGTTCAGATGGATTAAAAGATTTCTTGCAATTTGTTACAAAACCTTCAAAAACATCTCTGATTGGGGCAAATTTATCAGTGCGTTTTCTTTCTTTCTCTTGTTTCAAAATTGTCAAATCTTAGAAAGCACATAATCTGTTGAAATCTGTTGCGAGACAAGGCAGATGATACTAGAGGCCGACATAAAGTTGATCTGGCTCCATAGTACACATATTGGCTCTTTAGCAGCGTGCCAGGCTCCAAAAATAATGAGCAAACCAATAAATGCTTCCAGTTCTTTTTTGCACAAAGGAAAAAAGGCCTTCATTTCTCGCATAATATGATTCGGCTTTTCTATTCGTCTCCGATAAAATCACATCCTTAATATCTTGTGAAAAAATAGTTCAAAAAGCTTCTTTTATGGTGGAAAATTGGGAACTATATCTGGTCAAACCTGGTGGAACCTTTGAATATTACATTTTCGTCTCTTGATCTTCGTAGTAAAGGAACCTTTGCCTACACACTACCATCTTTAGACGAATAAGTTGGATGATCGGTATAAAAGTTCACTGACGGGTCTACTTCATCTGCAGAATCTGTCGACTCATTTTCCCTATCACTAACTTGTAAAACGTCATCTATCTCATCAATTTCAGTCACTGTGTCAGTCTCCTCAATATCACTTGCACCATCCTCTAGTGCTAAATCATCAAAATAAGTCTCGTAATCATCCGTTTCTAATATCGCCAATAGTTCTTCGTCAGTTAGCTTATTTTTATTTTGAAACTTCCGTAGTTCACTCATTTTCTATAAACGCGTACTCGACAATCACTGTAAACAAGACTAACCACACTAAAGTTATATTGAGATAAATACGTGACCAAAGCTGCTATCAAATAAATTGGGAATTCCCGAGACCGTTGACGCCTAAAAACGGGAAATCCCCGTCGTTTGAACACTTTGGGGTTTATTTGTACCCCGGTTGGTTTTTAACGTAGGCAAAATTTATACCTGACGTTACATACCGAGCGGGGTACAGCTGGGCCCCAATCAACAAAACTCTCTATAATTAGTTACAATAAAAAGCAATTTATTCTACATTTTGTATATCAATTTAGATATATATTTAAGAAACATAGCTCGAAGGAAATTGAGTAGGAAAAATTATTTTAGAAAATATACCAAAAAATTCATGTCTGGGGTACAGCTGTACCCCGCTCGGGTTTATGAAGGTTAAAAGCTGAAACATCATTAAAACGGTTTTTTCCTTCTAAAAATTTAGACATTTTGCTTATAGGAAGTATTGGTTGTAACACCGACGATTTGTTCTCCTTTCTACCCTAAACACTTTAAAACTAAATAAAATCATACTCAACTTGTAATACTATTTGCCTGTCTGGGAAATCTTTTTTACAACACTGTCCATTCTGGATTCCATTCTGGGTTCCATCCAACGAAGGACCGTTTGCCCCACTTCTATAAAAAGTTTTTTTCTTACTCATTGACGAGCTTATATATCTTCCACTCTAAAACTATATTCCGTTTAGTTCCTCTCCTTACAGCTTCTTATACTGCAAGACCATGTGCTTCTTAAGCATTCCTTTGTAGTTACACTTTTTGTGCTTCTCCATGTTACAAGGGCTTAAATTTTGGAACCGGTCGCCTTTAAAAGTCCTTTTTTAATTTAAATATTTACTTAATTAAGAACACCTAAGTACTTGGGCTTCAGGCCTTTGTGTTTTATCCAGAAATATTACAAACTGAATCTACCAGTATCGAGAGAGCCTTTTCGAAAATATTATTGCCGGGTTTTCCCTTAGATGCAGAGAGTACAAGTTTGTTAATTTGACAAAACTCAAGCACTTAAAATTAAGTATATTTTCTTAACATATAAATTTGTTTAGAAAAGAAATTAAACGTATTGTATAGATTTTTATAAGAAGCTGACTAGTAAAATACCACCATTTTTATTGCTGTGGGCTTTAAGATAAACTGAATCAATAAGAAAAACACATGCAAACCTGAAACCTGAAAATGATCAAAAACAACAAATATATTGATTATATTTCCTATTTTAAAAATTCTGTATTGTTTTAGTGTTCCTTATATGAATATGTCCCAGCGCATTTTAGTTTCGATGTTGTCTTAAGCCAAACGGTGCCGTGTGTTATTTTTGCTAAAAGGTATTTTTGTTCCAAGGGGAAACACAAACGATGGGGGTCTGACGAAACATTCTTTTCCCCGGAAGGAAATCATTTAAAATTTGATTTTGCCTTTTAAAATTGACGACAGTAAGGGAAAATTTTTTTCTTGTTAAAATAGAGCAAGCGAACTGCAATGTAGATTTTTGAAAATTGGGAGATGAAATGAAATTCTTAAATTGAACAAATTGCATGTTATAACTTTGGGGCTTTTTGCTAATATGGTGTTAATTGAATAACAATAATTAAAATACCCAAACATTAATAAACTTTAATAATAAATATTTTTTATTAAATCGTTATGAATTAGGTAAAACATAGTTATGTATATTTATATTTAATTTACAGATGCATTTACTGGCTAAAAAATAAGAATATTTTGCATTATTTTACCAAATACATAAATATTCCTACATATCAAATGAATGAATAAATACCTTTTTTCCAAACGTAACACTAGTTAACTTATTTGACTGTCGAAACCTTTTTTGTAAAAAATAAATTGTTTTTTTAATGACATTTTACTTTTATCAAAATATAAAACATATGTTTCACGATCAAATACAAAAAAAATAAGTGTATAATTTGTGGTTTTTAACTGACTTACTGCTTTTGACAACGAATGGATATTCTTGTTAGAATGACATTGGATCTGCATGGTCAGCATAATCTAGGGTTAAGTGGTTAAATAACTTCTCCCCCGTTAGATTAAGCTACGCTCTGTTTAGGAGTAGTTCAATGCATGGACTTAGGTCTTCTGTTGTAGTAGTTTTTCTTGGTAAACATATTTTTCTAATTACGTTTCTAAATAGCCAGTATCCCCTGATAGAAATCAAAATTGTGTAGGCTAAAATGATCTGTGTCTGGATTTTCCAAAACTTTGCTGAGAAATTAACTTGGTTGGTTTTATTTAATTTAATTTTTGATTTCTTCTAATTTATCCAATTTTATTTGTGGTATACGAAAGCTTAAATGTAACAACGAAATCTGCGGTGGCGTGTCTTTAAAGCCTGGAAAATTTAGGAGCTTTTTGTCCGAATATATTTTGCTTTGATTATTGGCAATTATTACTTCGGCGACATTTATTTTGTATCCTGCGAACAAATTAATTAGATATGTTTCACTCAATTTTCGGTTCTCTTTTTGTAATTAATATTTCACTTTCACTATTTCTTGCATAGGAAAGATTAACATCCATTTATTTAAGAAACCGACGTTAATCTGTAACAGGTGGATGTGCCTTATGGATTTTAAAATAGCTGTAATTTTACATTACATTTAACATTACATAAATTTATGTAATGTTAAATTATTATTATACTTCAAGTCCAAAATTTCTGTCAATGACGCGTTGCTCGCTTTTAGAGTGCCCAGGGTTGTCTGGGGTCAGGGGAATCAATTCCAGTGGCGTATGCATTTTGAAAATAAATGATAAAATTTCGTCAAAATATGAAAATATTTTTACAAGCAAAAGTTTTTTCTCACATTTTCATCAACCCTTTAAATTAGTAACAAGACTATATTATTTTGGTATAATTGGATTAATGAAAATGTAATTTTTTTGTTTAATTTTTCCCCCTCCTATTTTGAGGTCATAGAACACAAATTTGATTTTTTTTTTGGGGACTTTTCAACGTTTTTTCCAAAAAAAAAAAACATTTTTTACTTAATTTTACCTTCTGATTTTATTTTTACATGAAAAAAATAATAAAATTTTAGTCTTAACATAAATTCAAAAAGATGTAAAAGCAGAACGATAGACAATCCAAGTTAAACCCACTTGCAATTCCCCCCGATCTTGCAATCTCAATATTAAATACGATATTCCCCGCATTGCTTCATCAAAATATCCATTTTTTATATGGAACACGAAAGCTCTGAGATCATCAGCTTGTGAATCCCTATTTCGGGTCTTTCGTGTTCCATATTTAGATTTCCATATCGAGAATATTTTGATCAAACATTGGTCACGAACAAAGGGTTTGCATACCTTATAAAAATGTCATAAAGAAAACTATTACAACCTGGTAACAGGTCAACATTTTTAGAATTTCGAGTTGAATTCGGACGTAAACGTTTTACCTACTTTTTATTAAAAATTAAGGTTTTTTCCTTACTTTTTAAATGTTTTTTTTATTATTATTAACATAGTATGAGTTTTTTAAATATGTTTTAGTGCAAATGACAGAATTTAAAGGAATATGTCGTAAAATGGAATTAAACAATTCAATTATTATTATTTTTTAAATACCTACTATAAGAGGCAGCCAAAAAACAGCCTCTGATTTATGTTTAACAATCGAAAAGTAAAAAGTGTGCAAAAAAATAGCGAAAAAATCGCATTTTCCAGTATCCGCATAATTACTAATATTGATTTTTTGCCTTTTAAAACTCTGAATACCGTAGGGGCGAATTAACTTTTGTCAAAGTTGCACATTTTCTCTGCAGCACCCAAAGTGGTTAGTTCTGGATTTCTTCCCGAATCCCATGGTAAACTTTTTTAACCATTATTCGTTCTTTTAACGTTAACTGAGTTTTTTTTTATAGGCGGATAACTAGTTAAAGGTTGGTTAATATTCATAATTTATAGAATTAGAAGCACTTAACAACACTAAATCTTTATAGAATTATATACACTAAATAAGATAAACTATTATAAAATTGGCACAAAACAATGTCTAAATACTACAATTATTAGAAATTTATAATATTTAAAAAAAATACCCATAGCAATTAAAATTTAAACTTACAAAATCTGTCCATAATCCATAATAAATAAATAAAATCATCGAACAGCACGAAAACCCTGTCGATACGCTTATTTTCAAGTCTCTTCAAGTTGTAAACTAAGGAATGTGCGTTGCCATTTTTTTGTCTTCCCGATAACAATGATTTCAATACATATTGGCGTGCTATTTTAAGTGCGATCGCTGGCTGGTGATTTATTCTTGAGAAATATGACAACGTGGCGATGAACCTTTTGGCCGGTTCACTGTTATTTGAGCGGAAAAGTATATCATAGGCTTAAAAATCATTTACTAGTGTTAGATTTTTATTCAGCCGCTTCGTCGGTTGGGTGGCTGGTATTAAATGAGTCACTGACCTAAATTTTGGACTTTAAGTATAGACTGTTAGGTTGCCGAAAAAAATGGAACCAATTGTACCCAATATGCCCTTTTAAGTAGTTGATAGGATTTACAGGATGACTGCGGTTAGATCTGGTTAGAGTTAGAACTAAAAATACAAAACCTAGAAAGTGCAAAAATAGCCATTTGGTAATAATTTATTCTCAGTATGTCATCTAAACTAAATGATAAAAAACAATATGGCGGAAAATTATCTGCATTCGTGTAGGTCTGTCTGTCTGTTATCCTAAAGGCCAAGCTTGACTTCGGCTTTTGTTAAAAAAATTAGATTGAAAAAATTGTACTTAAAATGCCTAGTTAAAGTTTTTGAAAGGTCATTTATCGCGTATAAATTAATGGCATACTGAGTATAATTGTTCCACCACCGTGGAAGAATTATACTCAGCCACCGCTATTTTTGCACTTTAAAGGTAAAGGCCAAATATTTAGATGAAGGGCCTAATAAAGTTAGTCCTTATACTTAGATATTGTTGAGGGAAACTGGATCTGAAAACGTTATGAAGCGTTTGGGCGTTAAATAAAAATTTGATCTCTTTCCATGATTTTGCTGATAAGGTTAAACATAAGTAAGTTGTTGCATAAACCTAAAATTATTATTTTCTGACATAACAAGATTTTGGGATTTTGTTTGATGTTGAAAATAACATAAACATTATATTCCTGTGTTAAAAATTGTAATCCTCGAGTTAAACTATTTGGACGCATGCACCGTATTGTGGTAACTAGAGGTTTTTTGACCTGATAAAAAAGTTTTTGAGCAAGGTTATTATAAAGTTGTCATTTTAGGTACATAATATCGATTCTCGAACCCTTCTGGTCGTGCCAGCGAGATGAGGTCGTAGATTCGAAAAGCTGAGGAAATTTGCTACAGGTGGAAATAAATTTTGAAAAAAATGCGTCGTTTTTAAGGTAAAATCGTTGTACAGGGTGTCCAGTTTTCGTGTGTTTTTTCCAGCTCCTTACTATAAAAGATAGAAAGATGGGGTTTGCGGGGTTTTTATGAAACTTTCATTGCCGCAAACGAAAATTTTTATAGCCCCTTAGTTTCTGACATACAGGGCGATTTTGAAAATTTGTCATTTTTGACAGTCCCCTGTATCTCGATTATTTGGTTTTTCAATAAAGTGAAAATGTTTTATAGAGTTTTTTACGTAGAATTCATGGCGTAGGTAGTTTTTTTTTAAAAATTTTGTTTTTTTAGTTACGACCTAAACTTATGTTTTTTTAAATGGGACACCCTATATATTATTTTTTTATCTTATTCCCCTTTCAGGCCTTTCAAAAATATATAATAGTCTATATTTTTAAAAAAAAAAAATTTTAACATTTTTTTTAAAATTTATCATTTTCCGATGGTCAATCACGGATAGCCATGACAAAAACAAAATTCTGTAAATGCGCCATTATGGTTGTTATTGTTATCAAATATTACTGTTATTTGTTTGATTTGGGTTTTTTTTATGTGGGAGTTTACTTTTTTTTTATTTTTTGGGAAAATTTTCCCCCCCATGGCACAAAATAATAGATATGAGAATTATGAAAAACACGATATGTATGTTTGTTTTATCCAAGCTATGAAGACGCCAACGCAGCCTCGAGCTTTATTTTAATCGGGGAAGGTTTAATAGATATTACAACCAAGAGTAAGAAACCCATTAAAACGATTTCGAAAATTACGGTAAGCGCGAGCGAGTCGTAATTCGAAAATGTGTAATGGGCTTACCCGAGTTGTGTACTATACTTTTCTACGACTTTATGTTTAGTTTTTTTATAAATAAAAGCAGAAGATTATGTAAACTTTAAGTAAAAATAAATAATAATACAAATTTGTTGTCAAGGCGATGTTTTTTGTTTCATAGCAGCTTTACGTAAAATCTATTGAAAGTTTTCAAGATTTTGGGGGTTTTTGGCTAATGCGATTTTTTGGAACTTTACGTAATATATGTATATATATATATATATATATATATATATATATATATATATATATATATATATATATATATATATATATATATATTTATATATATATATATATATATATATATATATATATATATATATATATATATATATATATATATATATATATATATATATATATATATATATATATATTACGTAACTGCCCTTACGCACAGTTTATTTACAGTATAGTGTTTGTAATTAGAGATTTACTGATAAAGTAGACGGTGTGTAACAGTTCTTAATAATATAGGAGTAGAAAATAGTATATTATATACCTATAGGTTAAGAAGTAGCCTTCAACAATGATATATTATAGGATGTTTTTTTATTATAATGGAGTTATTACATATGATGATTTGAATAGATTTTTGACATTGCCAATATTCATATTAACAAAAAAATTTGATATGTACATTAATATTCATAATAAATATAAGTTTTAACTATTATTATTATTATCTAGCTTTTTGTTACATATCTAATTATTTCATAGGTATCCAGAAAGACATCAACCTGATAAAAGAATATTTCATAAAATCAAAGCTAATCTCAGTGAACACGGATCTTTTAAAAAACTAAGGCCTAATTTTTAACAAGGAAAACAAGGAAGAAAATGAAATAAATGTTTTGGCTTCTGTCGCGGTACAAATCCTATCCATATCATGCAGAAAATATATGATAAGGTTGAAGGTAAAAAAATCAAAACTCAGTTACTAACCACAACTAACCACAACTAACAAAACATAAGTTTAGACCATACAAATACCATCTCGTCCAGCATTTGCATCCCGGTGATGCAGAACGTAGGGTAGTTTTTTGGTAATTGGTAACCTACAAATCGTTGCAGGAAAAATGCAGTATTTTTGAAAGAAAGTGGTGTGACAACGAGAATTTATTTACAGGTTCTGGTATTTAAAACCGAAAAACTCATGTACTGGGTCCTAAAACGTCCAATATGTATATTTTTCGAGAATCAAACAGGTCGTATTTATGATTTAGCAAACATGCTTCACTTGCACTAAATGGTATTTTATCATCTATGAAGTGGAACGCTAACTGGAAAATAGACAATTTATAATAATGCGAGAGCACCATGGAAAGATAGAGATGTCTTTGAGCTGATTTTAAATAATATTTATTAGTGGTTGAAGATAAGTGCTCCTGAGTCACAATGCTCAAATAGTGAGAGAATATTTAGAAACAACATTTTCAGATAATGGATTGGTACGTGAATGGACCTGTCAGGTGGCCCCCAAGATCCCCAGATCTTTCTGTGTTGGATTTTTTTATGGTGGTATATGACAATCAGAGGTATATATGACAATGGCCACAATATTGATCAACTTCGAGAAGCTACACATCAAGCGTTTAGGCTTTGCAGGGTAGGCCAATTACTTTATTAAATGGATTGCGAAAAATTGAAAAGTATGTCGAAAGTGTTTGGAACCCAATTCGAGCAATTTTTGTAATTTAAATAAATAAAAAAAATAAATTAATATGTTATTTTCTTTTAATGTTGCTTAGTTATTATGTATTAATATAGAGTTGTTATAATAAAAATGATTTTGTTAATTTTGTTTTGATTTGGTGGGCATAGCCTTCTATACGAAAATGATAAATTTTACAAAAAATGTTAAAATTTTCCTTTTTAGAAGAAATAAATATGGACTATTATATATTTTTAAAAAGCCTGTGAAAGGGGGAATAAGATAAAAAAATAATATATAGGGTGTCCCATTTAAAAAAACATAAGTTTGGGTCGTAACTCAAAAACAAAACTTTTTAGAAAAAACTACCTACGCCGCTAAATTTACGTAAAACTCTATAACAATCCATTTTCACTGGCTGAAAGTTATCAAATAATCGAGATACAGGGGACGGTCAAAACACAAATAAATTTAAAACCTCCCCTGTGAGTAAGCCAGAAACTAAGGGGGCTATGAAAATTTCGTTTGCGACAACAAAGTTTCGCTAAAAAAAATAGGACAGTAAGCCGCAAACCCCATCTTTCTATCTTTTATAGTAAGGGAGCTGGTATATGGAAACACACGAAAATCCGGACACCCCTGTACAGTGACGGCCATTAATTCTTGGGCAAAAAAAATGTCAAATTTTGAATTTTCTGCCAATATTTGAAAATCGCTCTTTTTCACCTTGTTTTACTTTTAATTACTACAAATAAAGCAAAATGTAAAAAAAATATTTATATTTTATAAAAACTAACAAATTTATAAATTATTTAACAATTTTATAAATTTTAACAAACCTAAATATTTTCTTCTTTCCAAACAAAATCTGATATTTTATTGGGGCCCCGTTTTTTTTTCTAAGACAGAGTTTAACCTTCCAGGCGTCAAATGGACCAAAGCCCGGGCGTAGTCCGGATTTCCTCGTAACCCATTCCACGCCTCTCAAATTTTACCCTTAAGTTCGTTTACATTTTGCGGCCTTAGCTCATTTTTCCTATTTATTTTTTTTTAACTAAAGCTCCAAACATTTTCCATAACATTTAAAACCGGACTTCATGCGGGCCACGGTAAAACTCTGCTCTTCCATCCATTCATCGACTTGCCGGGCCGTATGAACGGGACACTTATTTTGCTGAAAGATAAAATTTCTGTCCGGAAATTGATCCAGTACGGAAGGATGCATGATATTCTGTAGTAGATCTATATATACCTCCGCATTGAACCTTTCTTTGATAAAATAACCTACGCCAAGTCCTTGTGCACTCAGCCATCCCCAAACATTTACCGAAAATCGCCCACTACTTCTGTCCTTTGGATATATTTTTCATCAAATCGTGTTTCTTGAGGCCTGTATATCTTAAGTATCCATTTGTAGCACGACTGAAGCACTTTTTTATCGGTGAATATTATATTTTCCCAAAAAATCGAAGGTTTCAAGTAAAGTTGTAGAACAAATCCAATAAAAAGGTTTTAAGGCTGCCGGGTGGCAGCGCAATTCGGATATTTTCCTTATTCTTCGCCGTGCCGTTCTAACCGATGCCGATGCTGGGAAATTGCTTTCCGTTTCTGCTGTAACTACATATTTAAATAGTTGGTTTCTCAAAACATTATCTTAATTACTGTCTTGTTCTTAATTCGATAGTTTGACGCGACCACTTCCAGTTTTTCTCTCAGAAGTGTGTTTCCTGCCATTTTTTTTTTAATAAAATGAATAGTACTCTTTGGGATGTTAAGCTCTTGCGCCACATCCTTTTTTGGTCAACCTCTCTGCTCAATATAATCAATAATTAATACTTTTTGATCCAAAGTTAAGTTTGGCATTTAAAAAAATATTTTTAGACACTGACAACGGACACCTGTTTCTTTATTAGGTTTTTCAACAGGTAGTTTTTATTTCATAAAAGGTGGCAGAAGCCTATTTTACAAAAGGGAAAAAGAGTTGCCCAAGATTTAATGGCCGTTACTGTACCTTTTTAAAGCAAAATTACTGATGCGACGCTCAGTCAAACCTAAAAAATATCGTCGGCAACGAAAATAGGTTATGATGGAACGAATTCTGATAGAAGACTGACATGGGTGTTCCTGACATGTGTTGATTTGTTGATTTAAAAATAAACCAACTTTTTTTTCGTGTGAACTGGTGCAGTTTCACGAACCAGGGCTGAGACGTCGGCGATGTGTATAAATAGACCTTTAGCGAATAAAACTCCTAAAAAAGAAATATGTAGTTTAATTTTTTATACCTAAATACAGGTGCAAAAAGTAGACAACAAGGCAGTTATGAGCTAGTGCAATTCCAAAATTAAAAAGGCGATAATATATAAAAATTTAACAATCCTAAATGCCTAAAAATACGTTCAAAGGAATACAGGAGCTACAAACATAAAATACAAGAAACGCCTTTGTGAAAACAAAGTTCTGTTTCTACTTTTCGTTAGAACACAAATTCCTTTAGTAAAAAATAACACGGATATTTATTTGATGTAAGAAATCGAAGTCAAGATACGATACGACATATCAATATTCCACTTCGAACGTTGAATGCAAACTTTTGATCCTTCTGAACAATGTATACTTGTAGCAAGACGAGAAATAACTGTTTTCTATAGTACACAAAAGAAACAGTTTTGATTTAAATTTTGAGATACCTCCTTTAAAATATGTTTGTTTTTGACTTGTGAAAACTGTTACTGGAAATTCTAGCTCATGCTTTTATAAAATATACAGCGTGATTTTAGACTTATCACTTAAATTTTAAAGGATTCGCATAAGCTTTAAAAATGACTATAACGTTTAAATAAAAAGAAATAAAATTGTAAAAAATTTTTTGGCATGCCACTGAAAAATAAAACATAACCTAAAAGATAGTCGAGCGTCCAGAATTTTTTGCCAGTTAATGAACCAGAACAGAAAGTTTATTTGTGTGTAAAAAATGGGATATTTTTTGGTTTATTTAAGGTATTAAAAATAATGCTTAAAATATTGTTTATTGGTATCTGTGCACATTGGTTTTCGTGAAATATTGTTTCTTGTTTCCTGATTTGCAAGCTGTTACCAGTGTTGCTTAGGCAATTTTTCCACTTTTGAGTTGTGTCTATTCTAGTGCAGTCAACCTAATTTTTTAAAAATTAATAAAATTAAAAGTTATGTAAGCTTAAATTACTGTATGTTCTTTAAACCAAAGTTTATAAACAAAAAATTTTGACGAGTTTTAGCACAAACCAAACTAAATAAACAAAAAAAAAACAACAAAATAGGGCAAACAAATAAACACGAAACCCAAAATACTAAAAAAATTAGAATGTATTGTAAAATGGCAGTAAACTATCAAAAGTTTATCGGCGTTTTGATAGTTAATATTTTTGATTTTAAGTGCACGAGATATTTTGCATACGCGGTCAGCTGATACATAGTCTTTTAACTCGTTTAAGTACATTTTGTAAAAATAAATATTGTAAGTAAAAGAACCCAAGATAGCTAGCAAAGGCTTCTCGTTAAAACCTTTAGCGATCAGTGGCTACTGTAACAGTCACTTTCAATATATGACCTATTTTTACGCTTAAAAAAATAATCTGAACGACAATGAGTTTTTAACTCTATTCTGTATGTCAGTTGGCCGTCCTAAAAACCACATTTGTGTGCTTTTTAAGAAATAATATAGATGAGCTAGAATATAAAAGAAGAAAGAAAACTAGATATAGCAACTAGTTTACCAGCAGGACCTCGGTTTCTATAAAAAATATTACAAAAAAGACTAAGGTTGTCTTACATTTACCTATTAAAGGCAAATAAAGAAGATGTGCACTCTGCTTAACAAATTTAACTTTGGTCTTTGTTAAGCATGTTTTTCCCTGTTCCGTAAAAATACAATTTTTTTTTTTTACTTACTTATAAGTTTTTTCGTATTTTTAACAAATAATGTATTTAGTTACTTTGGTAGTCGCATCGTATAAAGTTAATGAAGATGAAGAAGTAGATGAAGATGTAGATGAAGTTCTTCGAAAAGGTAAATACAGGTCTTTTGATCAAGATCCAACAGCATCTCATAAAAAACAAAATTTACAGGACCTTAATGAAATACAAAAACTTTCTGACCGATGAAACAAGAAAAACTTTAACACCACATAACATTAAACCTCCTCATCCCTATGGACTACTGAAGATACACAAGGACCCTTTAGGTCCATTACCAGTTCAGAAACGCACCTACGACTGCACTGGCAAAGCACCCTTTAGATCTAATTAAATCACTGGTCGGTAAGTCTCCATCTTTTGTTAAAAACTCTAGCCATTTTGTTGACATTCTCAAAAATGGAGAAATATTATCAGACGATAATTTTGTTAGTTTTTATGTAGAAAGTCTGTACACAAACGTACTAGTAGAAGAATCGTTAAGCATTATTCGAGTCAAGCTTAAAGAAGATAAAACACTTGTAGAATGCAACCCCCTGCCGCTGGATGGAGTGATGGAGTTGTTAGAGCTTTGCCTCCGTAGTTCCTAGGTTCAGGTGAAAGATGAGTTCTACGCGTAGGATGATGGGCTTCCCATGGGTTCATCGCTCTCCCCAGTGGTAGCAAATATTTATATGGAATGGTTTGAGGAACATGCAATTAAAACGGCAGTAATTAAACCAAAAGTTTCTAAGATATGTTGACGATACTTTTATTGTATGGACAGGTAATGGCAAAAAACTTAAAGGTTTCTTAAAACATCTTAATTGCTTTCTTCTTTGTATGTACGGAGCTCCTTTAAAACTACCTGCTTAGATAAGTATCGATATGCATGTTTTGTTAAAAATACTCGAAATAAAAAACAAGTGAAATAGCTTGTCTTGCTCCAACCTCAGTTGCTAATCAACATCTTTTTTGGGTGTATTACCAAGTTTAAGTGTGGCTTGCTTATCAGCTAGACCCAGAAAATTGGGGTTGAAAGTTGGTCGATAATACATTAGAACCAATTCAGACTTTACTTCCACCTGCGCCGGAAAAACTGCTAAACACAATTTTTTGCAACTGTAAACAGGAATGCAGTGCTAAATGTGGTTGCAAAAAAGTTGAACTGTTTTGTTCTCTTTGTCAAGGCCGGTCGTGTTCTAATGTTGAATCACCAACAGCAGAGAATTCGTTTGATACTGACGAACAGACATGATTGACGCAATTCACTTACCCCCAGGATAAAGAAAAAGGAGATCAAGAAAAAAAAGAAGAAGAAGATGAAGAAGAAGAGATTAAGAAAACAACAACAAGAAGCAGTAATTGAAGATTATGAATCGGACGAATACATGTTTCTATTGTTTATTAATTTCCATCGCTTTTATCAATTCCAACCCTTGTGAATATCTGTTATTATGCAATATTTTTCAATTAAAAAAATCGCAACAGACCTGTACAATACCTCAGAGGTGGCGTAGAAACGTGTGCATACAATGACGCTTACAACTTTTTGAGTCGGTATCTCACAGGAACGGAGGCTTTTAGAAAAAAAATAATTTTATGATTTAAAATTTTTGTCTGGGGTAATTTTACAATAAAACTAACCGTTTTAAAAAAAGCCTCGAAAACCCCATTTTTTGGACCTTTGACCTCATCCCATTTTTTTCCACGTACTGAACGATAGGAAATTTTGAAATGTTATTTTTTATTATGTTTTGAACAATTTTACTCACTTTGAGCTTGATGTAAATTTATTTACCTTCACTCTTATTTTTTCGTCTAACTTGACCGGACATATTTAGTGTCGACCTACCAAAAACAGCTGGACCCATAAAATGCTAATTTTTGATTTGTGTATAAAATTATTTTTGGGCTAAGATTTAAAAACAATGTTTTTTCTAATCTAGGGACCCTAAAATAAAAAAGTTTACCTTATGCCTTAAACGGTTATTTTTATCGACCCTAATACCTCCTTTATACGGTGAAATAAAAAATAAATTAATTGTTTTTAATTACGTTTGTTGTAATTGTCAAAACTCTAGTGGTTGACCTATTACTTTTAATTATTTCCATGGTCAGCTCTCTAAGTAAAGTAAACAATAATAACTTCGACAAACAACATTAACTAAAAATACGCTAAATTAATAACTTCAGAAATAAAAGAGGTAATAAAAAGTGATAAAGTGTTACAAAGAAAAGCACTTTATTATAATAGTTATAACTAACCTAACAGAATGAGTCAATGTAGCCCTAAAGTAAGCCTAATGGTAATGTGTTTGTTTTCCAACGAGCCATTAACAGAAATCCATTTATTATAAAAATAACCCAATTTATTTTCTAAACTTCTACGATCATTATCGTTTTTCACGAAATGTTCCGAAAGCTTTTGTGTTAAATATCGGGCGCTTATTGAAAGAAAGTCATAAGAAATTGTTTGACTTCGAAGTAAAAACACATTATGGCCAGGTAACCATTTTTATAAAATACTCCAATATTTAGGGTTTTATATAGAGTGTCCCTTGATATTTTTGTAAGGGAAGCGGCCTTGATGACTCTCACACACCTCCGCATGGTCGGTCTAGACACTAATGTAGGCACTGGCTCAACTAGACGACGCCTGTGGAGGGATGATACAGGGGAAATTCCAATTCTACAGGCAAGAGGGAATTTAGTTGCAGCAAGGTTCGTTTTTAATAAACTCTTTACTATCAACATAAAGGGAACAATACCAATAAAAAGCAAGTCTAAAGGAACCATTAGCCTGTACACTAACGGCTCTAAGACGAAGGTGGGCACAGGCTGTGGCATATACTTATCAATCATAAACCTGAAAATTGGATGGACAATGGGCGCCGAACCCAGCGTGCTTCTATCCGAACTGACAGCCATAACCATAGCGGCTTACGAAATTAAAAGCCCCAACATCGCCAACCATACAGTAGGCAAGCATTACTAGCCCTGAAAAGACCACGCATCACTTGGGGGGACTTGTACTAGAATGTCATCAAGCCCTAACTAACATCTCTTCAAATAATATAGTCAACCTAGCCTGGATCAAGGGATATAACATATCTAAAGGTAATAATACCACTGACTCGCAGGCCAGGGCGGCTGCGGGACGGAAACTAGTTGGTCCCGTCCCCACCACTGGATTGACAAAAATAGCGATTAAAGACATCATTAAAAAATACTCTTACGACTGTTTAAAGGAAAATGGGATGATACTACAAACCGCAACTTCGCAAAAATAATGCTGAGCTATCCAGACAAGTCAATAGCGAAAAAAACCTTATGATGTCCAGAAGGAACCCCCGAATACTAACGGGTGTTCTAACTGGCCACTGCGGGCTACGAGGACACCTATTTAAAATGGGTCTAACGGACACAGGATTATGTAGAGGGTGTGAACAAGAAAATTAGACCGTGGAACACATTCCTTGAGATTGTCCCGCCCTCACATTTGAACGGAACTCCATGCTGGGCACGAACTGGCCCTTACTAGCCCAAATTAGAGAGATTCCACATAAAGACGTATTCAACTATAGGTTAGACGACGCAGTAAATCTTCCGCCTACAAGAGAAAGCACAAAGGACCTACTGAGGTCTAGGTGCAGTAGTATATTACCACCTTCTGAAAATTTAGATCAGATCAGATTCCTACTTCATACCAA
>JAHBCN010005413.1:0-55706 GCA_019359885.1 Listronotus oregonensis | reverse complement strand
ATTGTTTGTTACTTATAATATCGTAAGAAAATGACTAGAGGTTGTATGGTTTTGTCTTGCAAATCTAAGGGTAACATACCCGGCATTTTTTACTTTAGGTAAGTATTTCTTATATTTAAATTAGGTGCTTCTTATGAGACGTAACGTTAGGTAACCGAATAAATAATAATATATCAATTATGAAATATAGAAAATGAAAATTTCATAGGAAATAGCAGTGAGAAACGTAAGGCAATCTTAACTATCTTTTAGATGATTTCCACAATGTTTGTGTATTTCTGTGGATTATTAAAAAGAAATAAGGTTTACATTTAGGTACTCTTATTTCATTTAATAATTTAGTATATTCTTTTAAAGGATCATAATTATTAATTACTGGGCAGACCAGGCAATTTTAATATATACAGGTCCCTCTAATTGAATAAAAGAAAGTACAATTTTATGTTAAAGTTCCTTTTTGCTTTTTCTGTATTTGTTTAAAAAAAATTCGATTTTTGGTTTCTTAAACTTACATTATCAACTTTTTAAGCTCGACATACTGTAGACACATAATATTTAACGGTTACTGTTACAATGGATACCTAGGTACCAAAGGTTACTTATTAACCACTGTTATTCTGTTTCATGAATGTTTGTTATTAGTTAAAAGTATATGCCTAAAAAGCAGTTATAAAAATTTTCACTTTTTAATGTACAAACACAATCTTAGGATAAGATTAAACTCATTTACACTATCTTGCCCTTCTTTTATCACACAACTGGTGATAAGTACATGAAACTATCATACAGTGTTTGAAATTTTTTTTTAAAAAACGTTTTCATTTATTTACTAAATTTTTGGGAAAAAATAAAAAACTCCCAAAAATATCGACCATTTAAATAGAAGGCTGTAAAGTGGCGCCATCTATTCTTTCCATATTATATCAGATGATAAATCCAATATTACACAAAATTTTAAATTTTCAGGGAAGTACGTTTACTTACCAACAATTTTTCAAAAAAAAAAAAAACAGTGAATGCTTGAATGTAAATTTGATGATGTAAACTTTATACATAGTAAAAAAGAATTAGGGAAGTCCGGTTCTGATCTACTATTCATTGCGCAAACTCCGCGGGGCCAATCCCCCGATTCCCGCTGCCCTGCACGCACCTTTAAACTTCCTTGGCGGAGGCCCATTTACAGCGCTAAGTTAAAATTATAAATAATGAAGGTAAAACTCCGGGAGTTGGAACTTTTTATCGGAAATGTCCTTCCCTTCAAGGGTCATTTTGCAATTTCCTCTATCTCTTATGGTTTTTTAGTTATCATCAAAAATCGAAATTGCTTTTTATTTTTTTCGTTTTTTGTTGATAACAAGTGCAATTTTTATTGGCAGAAAAAATCCTCAAAACGCCTTCTGCAGATTTGCATTCCGCGTCAAATGAGCTACCGCCTATATTTTTCAAAGCCTTCTAACTATTTTTTGCGGGAAACCCACTTCTCGGCTAGACTACATGGTAATATATTATTTTGAAAGTGAAAGATCAAAGTAAAATATATATTTTAATTTTAATAAATTTTATTTCTTATTCAACCTCTGATTAATTTATTATGTAGGCCATCAGTTTTATTTTAAAAGTATATATGCAGACCGGGGAAATAAATAATTGCCTGATATGATAAAGTGATGATAAATTCGTTCAAATAAATTGTAACTTAAAATTTAACAGATAATTTAGTTGCTGTCCTGAATTTTTATTACAGCTTATTTAAATTAATTCTATTTTTGCATTTCTATGTTGGTACCGCGATTATATAAATATGCAATTGCGAAAATTTTTATGGGAAAAATTTTTTATCGGCGTTTTAGTAAAAGTTATTGTAGAATTTTTTTAGTTTTTAAGGTTCAGTAAAGAGATAATGTGTGTTAAGGTGACCAGAGCATGTTTGTGGATTTTTTAAGTATAAAACCCAATAGTATTTATACGGGAAACCCGGATCCTTGAAAAGGAAAATCATACAGATTGATCTTCGAAAAGGAATCCCCCCTACGAATCACAATTTTTTTTTTAAGAAAAAGGAATCAATCGAGGAATCGATTCCTATTTATCGGATCACGAATCCGGATCATTTTTCAGTTTTTATACTTACAAATGGTGAACACGATAAAAATGAACCTTTTAATCCAGATGATAAATCAAGCAAAAAAATACGCGAGCCCAACCCGGAAATATATTTTACTCATTTAAAAGGTTAAACCCTCTACATATTAGTTTGGAATATCTTTTTAAAATTTTAATATGGTATTTCTAAGATCAGTTTTTTTAAACTTTTCAAAACTGATGCTAGACGTGATTCTTGAAGAAACCTTAAGCAACCTTTTAAATGGGATATCCTATTGTAATTTTATAGAACGTTTTACAAAACCGTTTAATAATTTCTTAAAATATAAAAAACTAATATAATTTTAAAAAACATTTTTGTAAGACAACTAAATAGTAATAACAAAATGTCGCAAAAGTCCCCAGGGTTATCTCAAGGATAACATATTAAAAAAGGGAAAATCAAATCAAACCTTTAGGACCCCCTTTTTTTTTTCCTGGGATGTCCACGAAGCTGCCAGCAAATAACGTACCGTGGGTGTCTTCAGTGGGGGGAAAAGGGGGTTTGTCCCAAAGGACTAAATTTTGGAGATGGGAGGAAGGAACCTCTTGGCAGCAGGTTCCATAGTCTTGACACCTAGGGATGAAGGAACGAAGAAAGCGGGAAGTTCGGGGCCTCTAACTAAACTGTAAAAGGATGCATAAAAGTTGCACTACGTGTTGCTCTGTGGCTGCCAGGGGAAGGGAAATTTTACTGGGCCCAAATCCTCTGACAAACCGTAAAAAACCTACAGCTCGACGGTGGGCGAAGGAAGCCTGTCTGTGAGCGTTGATCATTAATAAGACGAACGGCTCTTATTTGAATGGAGTCCAGTTCTAAGTGTTGTAGGGACGCCTTCCCCCCGACATGAGAACAATATTCTAAAGAGGATTTGATTTTGGGGTACATACAGAGTGTACAGATTGAAGAAGAAAATATTTTCTGTCGAAGAGAATCAATCTTTTTGAAGCTGCCAAAGCTATGGATGAAATTTTTTGTGCCAGTTGAGGTTATTCTCAAAAAATAACGTCAACAAAATTTAACGACTCTTGGGTTTTGCAAAAACCCGCCTTTAGATGTAAGGAATGAGCATTTGCAGACTTTTTCGCGACAGCAAACATGACTATGTTTGGCATTAAACTGAACAATTTTTGCCCAACCCCCGATAAGTTTGAGGTCCTGAGAACTCATGACCTGCGCTTGTTTTCGAAATCGGGATTACAAGGGGGGCTTGGGGAAATTTTAATACTAGAGGGTACCATCGCCAAACAAAAACTGAATGGATTGAATGTAAAAGAAAAAGATCGTTAATTTTAGAAGAACAGTGGTGCCAGCAAATGAGCTGAAGCACCCCAGCAATTGGTAGAAGCTGAAAGAATGACCCTCTACACTAACTGATATACGTTTTTTAAAAAAGAAACTAGAAAGCCAAGAGTTTGAAGACCGTAAGAAGGAAGTTTGTTAAGAAGCCCATCGCGACCTGACCAGCTGGATATGTCAAGAGCAACGATCTGGGATTTTCCCAACCAAGACCCTTTTTCCAGTGTGTGGAAAAGGAAAGATCAGCTGATCTCTGACGAACCATATTGTCTATTATGTAAAAATCTTACGTTTCCATACTTTAGGATTTGGGTTTAAAGAATTTTTCCATTACTAAAATGAAAAGAAGAGATATAGGTCTATAGTTGGAAGGGGGATTTGGATCCTTTTTTTTGGGGGCAGGTTGCACACGTGCAGCTTTTCCCAAATCTCCCCGGGAAAATGCCTGTGTCGTAAAGATTCGAGAGGCGAGTTAAGATGGGTGCAAGTCAACATTTTTTGACGATTGCTGGTATGCCATCAGCCCAGACGATTTTTAGTAATAAGAGAAGAAAGGAATACGCTGATCTGTTTGACTTTAAAAATTATATCGGACATTTTATGAGAAACGGGGAGAACTGTTGGGGAGATTATTGGAGGATCAAGGAATTTTTCACAAATTGTTTGGCAATGTTGGCTTTCCATTGAGGTGGAGAAAAATAGTGGAAAAGAAGTTGTGAAAAAAATTTAACTAATATTTTTGGCAAAGGACCAGAAAGCTTTACTGCCATTTGAGCAAGAGAGAACTTTATCTTTTATTCGATTGTTAAAACTTTCTTTTGATTCTGATATAGTCTGATTTACTGATTTCCTTTCGACCCCAGCCTGTCGATTTTCGGGATTGGGGTTTTTGAAGAAACTTTTTGTGGGTTTTGTTTAAAAGTCTTTTTTTTGTCACAGGATTTAGAAAACCACGGTTTTGATTTGAAGATATGTTCTTTTATGTGGGGAATATAGGTTTCAATGCCTAGTTGAATTGTTTCTAATTTGTTTACATATTTCGGAAGGATCGAAAGTAGAAAAGCAGGTAGATCCCAGGAGCGGGGCAAAGAACTCCGATTTATCCCAGTGGGGCGAATGTAGTGCGACGGTTCGTGGCGGCATGCTTTAGTTGTCTCAAAATGGGTGGAGTAAAATACGGTGACCAAACCATGATCAGAGCAAAAGGGGGGCAGATATTATGCTTGAGGAGTTCGGTGAAAAAAAAATCTGGGGTTAGAATTATGGGTGGGAAACCCCAAAGTAGGTAGGTTCCATAATTGATTGTTAAGAGTTGTTGATTGCGAAATTTTCTACCCTGCCTTGTGTATCAGTTTTGTGGATCCTAAAAATCCTTATTATGAACATTAAAATCCCCGAGAACGATTACTTCGGCCAATGGAAACTGGGAAATATTGTCGATCTTTATTGAAAGAAAATAAAGAGCTCATTGTAGGAATTGTCGAGGGACCGTATATTGTCTATCATGTGTAAGATCTTTTTGTTTTTTCCCGATACTTTAAGATTTGGGAATTAATGAATGTTACTTTAAAAAAACCCAAGAAGAGATATAGGTCTATTGTTAGAAGGGAGACTTTTGGATGCAAGAAAAACCCTCCATACCACATCAAAAAAAACTTATTTTTAAAAGCTATTTCTCTGGGCCTATAAAACAACATATTTTGATTAAAAATCACCTGTTAGTTGTGTTTCTTCTTAAAGATTTTAAAAAACAGATGATTTAAAATTCTTCATCTTTATTTCCGAGAATCAATGTGATGCTGAAAAAATTCTAATAAATGGGAGATTCAAATAGTAGATTTGGGCATTTAGAAACCTTTTGCATTATTCCCGATATGAAAGATTGTGGTGCTAGATCAAAATTTGGAAATTAATATTATTAGGTCAAAATTTGGAAATTTGTAATGGCGTATTCAAAATGGGGGTTTTTGGGGTTTATAAACGATTTGTCTTAAATTAAAAAATAAATAAATTAAGAAATGCAAACATTGATATATTCACCGATCCTACATCATTAAATAGAACTCATTAGTAGAAGGGGATGCTTTAAAGAAGCTGGGACAAGTACACCAAAAAAAACTTTCTGAAATATTTGGCTTATTTTGACTTAGTTTGTGCAGTGCTGGTCCCGACGGTTATATTAGCGGAAAAAGTTTTTTTTCCCCTTTACGTTATACACTATTTAAAAAAACTATTTAGTTGAGATGGCTAAGCGTAGTATTTCTTATTGTACTGTTGATGATTGTGCGTTACTACACTGAATATGTTCCATTTGTCGATGTTAACATGAGAGGTATGATGCATGGATATGTTTTAACTCAATTGTTTTGTTATTTCTTTAAACATGTAACAAAAACATAATTTGTAAGTAGACAATCTATTTTAAAGGGGACTTTATTTAGTTATCAAAGTAATCTGTTTTTCAATAATGGTTTATGAAAAATAAATACCTAATACAAACATTAATAATCTCACTCATATTATGATATATTCCGAATAGAACGTCCCCTCGTATAAAAATATAATAAACAAGGACATCCATCAGAACGTCCGCGATAGCCCCAAATTTATTTGATTAGTCACGGGTTTTTAAAGTTTTTGAAATTTTAAACCCGCCTTATTATGGGACTGGCCCAAAAAATTATTTTTTGTATAATTTGGGCCTTAAATGTCCCGCATTTTTACGTCTGAAAAAGGGGGAAAAATAAAAGGCTTCAACCAGAACTAACCATTACCGACTACAACTTGGGGGCTTTTGAATTTGTCTAAATTTTTTTGTGTTATAAACAAAATTTTAACAACGTATTAGAAAAACCAGAATAACATTTAAAAAAAACATTATAACTTCTCCCTTTTATAAAATGTTAAAATTTGTTGATAACTTCAGAGGGATAATTTGGGCAAATAAAAATCAGTCGGTCAATTAGTTCTGGTTAGCAAAGTGGCTTTTTATTTTCCCAATTACATAGACGTAAAATACGGAAAGTATTAGAAAAGACCCTGATTTGCTTTTTATATTAAATGCATTATTTAGAAAAAGCCTACTTTTTAATAACGCGCCGAGTCTCTGTATAATAAAGCATGTTTTTTGTCAACACTGTAAAGGGCCTGTGAGCGGATTCTAGACGCAAGTATTTGTCTGCTGCACATTTGGATGTGTTCAAGTCAACAGCAGTTTTTAAAAGAGTGAGAAGACTTTATTAAAAATTTTTTAATATGGTAACGCATACAAAATAAATGATAACTTTATGCTTTATATTAACACAATAATAGTTGGCTGTGATGCTGTGGAGGACAAGTCTTGTGGTTAATCTTTTTTGGGGATTTGTTATGAATCTAACATTAGATAGGTGATTTAAAAAAGTTTTTTGTCATGTCCAAATGTAATTGATTAAAAATTAACAGACTTTCTCTAAAATGCCCGTCGAGTTTTAAATTTTTAAAAAAATGGCAAGAATAAATTTAATTATATAATTATTATGTTTAGGATGCCATTTATTCCTAAACGCCCAAATTAATTAGGAAAATTAAGACACAAAATGCTGTTTTCGAAGTTTGCTTAACAAAGTAACTTTTATATATTGTTTACGTACAAGAATATTAAAGGGCAACCTTAGTTTTGCGTTCGTATAGTTCATTTAAACGCGCTGGTGAAATTAATGTTTAGTATAAAGCACAAAGTTTATATATTTATTTTAGTTACAAATACAATAAATACCAATTTTAGAAAGGTTGTCTGTAAATAACGGTTTTCTAAACGTTGTCTAATATTAGGCAAGCGGCACACACCCCGAAATTGGCAAGGTAGTGAGAAGAGGCTGCATTTGAATATAAAGTTTTTTTGTTGCAAGAGGTTAAACATAAATAATAAGGCTGTTTTAATATAAAATGAAAGGAAGCACTTTTTTTTTCATGTTCATGTTAATTGTTAACCTGTACGATTTGCCGGTTCGCACGTTTTGAATTGTTTCTTCGTACGAAATATTCTTAGAGACAAACATGGTCTTTTCTGGTAAATTTTAAAGACATTTAGTGTATTTTAATTATTCAGCAAAATTTCCATTTTTATATAGTAAATCAAAATAAAAAAATAGGCCTTTGAGGGGTTTTTTTTGCAGTAAGATGGATTTAAATGCGGTTTTTTTCATTCGATTATGAGCCCAACCCTTTAATAAATAATGGGAATGGAACTACAATGTGCATTAGAAAATGCATTTTTTAAAAAGAATTAAAAAATTTAAATAAAAAATTTATAACTAGGTAAAAATTATAGAAATGCAAATTTTACTCGGGGTTTTCGAACCCTGATCATGAATATGACTGGCAGCCTACGAAGTACCTGGTGCGCCTAAGTATGGAAAAAGTCGTTTTTCTGAAGTTTTCGACAGGTCTATACCAGCCCAATTTCTTAGTCGGGTGGTTTTTTTGGTCGTTTAACACGAATATGACATTGACAGGGGGCCACGCAGAACCTGGTGCGCGCTAAGGATGGTGTAAACGTCGTCTTCTTTGGGGGTTTGACAAATCCTGCTAAAAACCCGTCCAAATTTTTTTAGTCGGTGGGTTTTTTTGGTCGCTGGCAAGAATATGACATTAAAAGAGCCTGCGGAGTACCCCGTGCGCCTAATCTCATGTGAGCTTGAAAAAATTTTGTAGCACAGTCTGCAAAAACATTGACTTTTTTAGTAGAAAAAATTTCGCCAAAAAGGCACAAAAAGAAAAAAAAGTAGAAGAATTTGAAAAAAGGTGAAATGAAAGACAAAACCGCAAAGTAATAAAATTTGAAATGGAGAAAACGTAAAACCCAGAAGACGACGTTTTTTCACCATACCCTTTTTTTGCCCAAGGGACTCCGCAGGTCCTTGTCAGTCTTGGGTTCAGCAACCAGAAAACCTCCCCAGTAAAGAAGTTGTGCTGAGATTAGAGGAATTATCGTAAAACCCCGAAACGATTTACACCATCCCAGGCCCACCAGATACCGCAGGTCCTTGTCAATGTCATATTCGTGTTCAGCAACCAGAAAACCTCCCAGTAAAGAAGTTGTGCTGAGATTAGAGGAAATTTTCATAAACTCCAGAAAAGACGTACCATCCTTTATGGGCCCCAGTTACTCCGCAGGTCCTTGTCAATGTCATGTTCGTTCAGCAACCAGAAAAACCTCCCCGAGTAAAGAAGTTTGGGAAAAAAAGGGTTAGGAGGAATTATCGTAAACCCAGAAGACGACGTTTACACCACCCTTAGTGCCCAACAGTTCTGGGAACCTTTCAGCATTTTCAAAGGGTTCCCGGGAAAACCCGGAAACTCCCGAGAAGAGTACCCAGATTTTGAGGAAATAACTAACTCCCAAAACACGTTTAACAATTTGCGCACCGTACTCCCCTAGCCTCATCTATGGTTCGCCCCGAAAACCCCATCATTTTGAGTCATTTTTGTCATTAATTTGTTTAATTTTATATTTTCAACTTTAAACATTTTTGTTTTTTATGCACAAAACAGTTTAAACCACATAAATTTTTACTGTGGGCTCTGCAACTAGGAAAGAGCGGGTATATCATTGTGTTTTAATCTGGGTTGAAAATGCACCCGTGACTTCGCAAAAAGATTGACAGAATCAGCGATTTTTAAAAACATGCGAAATGTCAACAAACAAAAAACAGCCAATCGTGGATTTTAGACAAATGCAACGTACTTCACTAAACTATGAAGAAGAATACATTTTTTCATAATTAGCTGCTTACGAACAACACAAATTTGACCTAAGTTGGGGGGAACTAACTTAGTGGCCGAAAGGATCTGTCAAAACAAGCCAACTGACCTCCCCTTGCCCCTGCGAAGGTACCGGATTCGCCGAGATCTTGCAACCTAGGGGGAAAAATTAAAATTTTAATTTTGGGGGAGTCTAACGACAAGAGAAATTGCGGTGATCAAACAATTTTAGCTCTGGTCAAAAACCCCTCCTTAGGTAGAAAAGTGTTGTCTAAAAAAAAGCTATTAATTCAATATAACAAAAAGGGAGGGTGAGTAAGTATTAATATTTGCAAAAAAACAAAGTTCCTAGTCAGCAGCTGAGTTTTACAGTTTATAATCAGTATAATAAGAGGGCAAGAATTAACATCCCAATTTTAAATGAATCCACCCAGAAAATAGCCGCAAATAATGATGAAAACATAGTTTGACGTAGTGAAAAGTCCATCGCGATAACGCTTTTAAATCGCTGTTATTTAAAAATCGCGATCGCCGATAACGGCGTTATGCAAATATCGCTATTTAGCTCATGCCTACAGCACACCCTCGTTCATTACTTCGTTTTCTCGACTGTTTTTTGTAAAAATTAAATGTCAAAAGATATTTACCTGTACAGGTTTTCTAAAGAAATGAGTTTTTCAAAAAAAAAGTAGAAAGTATGTTAAAACCGTACTATAATTTGACAGAAACTGTACGAAAACAGCGCAAATGTATATATGTAGAAATATAAACGAAAGGCAACAACACATACCATTATACCTTAAACGAAACCGAATTTGAAAAATATGTCGAATAAGCTTTAATTATAACGGATTTTGATTGCAACATGACAGAGCTTCTGCACAAAATACTAGAGTAATGTATGAATATTTAAATGATATATTTTTTCTTGTCCCGAAATGAAGTTAAAAGATAAAACCCGCAATTTTTTTGTCCTGCATCGTAGTAAAAAATTTGAATTAGGCTTATCTTACCCTCTTTCTTCAAAAAAATTTTTAACCTTAAGATGTAAAATGGTGGATTATTAAATAATGATTGTTTTGTGTTTTGGAATACAATTTTAAAATATTTCAACTCTTAAAAATTAACCCTTGTTAGAGCGTAGAAAAATTATTTACCCTAAAAAAATAATTAATTTATCATCATAGTGATTTCATTTTAGAATGCTTTTTTCTTAAAATTTGTACTAATTTTATTTTTTAACCAACCCCTAAATCAATTCCTATAAAAGCTTTATTAAAAAAAATTTACCCCCAAAAAAAAATATTTTAAAAGTTATTAATTTTAAAAAAATTACAATTTTTTATTTTGAAAATTTTTTTAACCCTTAAACCACCCCCTTTCAACATTAATTTTTATTAAATTAAAATATAACTTTCAAAAAAAAAAATTATTTACACAAAATCCACTGCATATTTACATACATAGACAAAAATAAAATTCTTTAAAAAACCAAATAAAAATAAGTTTTTTAAATGAAAAATTTTTAAGTGTAGCGCAAAGAGGTTTGCAAAGTAACTGTTATGTTTTTTGCTCTGAAGTGGACCATTCATTTTTTTTTAAAAATTTTTTTTTAAAAAGCTTTTCCCTTTTAAAGGTTTTTTTTAAAAGATTTGCAGGTTCAAAAACATACACCAAATTAAATCCCTTAAATTCTACTTTGAAATGGGATGAGTTGAAGAGTCAAATAGATGGCCGCCGAATATAGGGGGTTTAAACGACATAAAAATTTTATAATTAAAAAATTTATAAAGGAAAATCTTTAATAAAAACATTTGGGGGTTTTTTTAAAGAAAAGGGCTTTTTCACGAACTTGCGGAAAATTGTTTTTTATTCTAATATCCAATTTTTCTAAAATTACCCTGTATCTTAGTTATTATCAACTTTGGAATAAGGCGGGTGTAAGTAAATTGCATTATTTTCGACCTAAGGAATCGCTGTTGCTCTGTGTCATTTTACTTTTGGGACACCCTGTATATGCACTTTCTTTTATCTTACGTTTTTCTAAACAAGAAAGTTTATTTCAACCATGCATGTAATAATAGGTTTTTTCCCAACAAGAAACGGTATCTTGAATGTTTTGAACGCTTTTGTGGCTGAGCATGGGCAAAATATTTTCTTTAGTAAAAAAAAGTAAGTTGGATCGCTTTGGATGTTTGGGCCCGCCAAATCAAAATTTTTGAATTTTTTTTTTTAAAAAATAAAACCCCTACTTTTCTACTTATTATTTTGTGATCAGAGTTAGTAAATATATATTTTTCCCTTTTTCATCTTTAAAGAAATTAATTAAATGGGCTAGAGGTTAAAATTAATGTTTGATTTTAAACAAGGAGAAAAGAAATGTTAAGCACGTTAATATTCATAAAAAGTTAGATTATGAGAAAATAAAATTAAGTTAAAATAAATTTTTCAAAACAAAAAAAGATAAACTTTTGTGATCAAATTTTAAATTTTATATAAATTAAAAATTAAGTTGTAAAAAGAAAACAAACTTTTAACTTTCTTAATTTATTTTAATTTTTAACCCTATCATAAATGAAATAAATGTTTCCCTTTTTTTTAAAAAAAATTAAACTCCCACACAATAACATCATAAAATAGGCTTACAGAAACTCGTCTTTCCTATGCGTTATAAAAATGTAACAAAATAATATTTTTTTTGGGGGAAAATATTTTTTTAAAAGGTTTTAAAAAATTCCGGACAGCTGCCAGAGAGTAAACCAAATAAAAGAACCAAAAAACCCCCTAACAGTGATTTGCCCTACGTATAGTAAATTATGTTTTTTTTAAACTGATTGACATGTTTTCACACAAATGTCAATTTAAAAATTTTAATTTTAAACAAATTAACTAACCCTTTCGGATCCCCCCACTACCAGTAAACAATAAAATTTTGAAATATGAAACAATAAACATGAAACAGCGGGGTAAAAATCAAAATCAGTCCAAGATGCCCAATCCCAAGTCAACCCAAACAGTTTCAAGCCAGGTATGGGAATAAGTCGGGAACCAAACCCAACGATCCGTTGGGGGCCCAACAGACCGTCCGAAACCCACATCTCTGGGGAAACGCACTTTAACCCACCGCATGAGCGTGATCTTTCCCGACGGTTTTTCGACGTCTGGAAAAAACCCCAATGACATTTCATCTATCTTCAAAGGGAAAAGTTGACTCCCTTTCTACTTTCCACCCAGGTGGAAAGTGCTCACTTTCCACCCGGTTGGAAATTTTTTTTTTTTTTAATTAAATGAATAGATTTTTCAAATGGTATAGTGACACACGAATTACGCATCTAAAAAATAATATTCTCAATTTCTGGTGGAGTAACAAACTCAAATTCCTTATCTGATAACATTTTTTTTTTTTACAGTAAACAAATTACTTTTCCCAAATTTAAAGCGTCTATCTAAAACTGTATGTAATACACTTTTGACAACCGTTAACATGACAACATACAAATTTGAAAATGAACGCCCATTAAAATTATTACGAATCAATTTTTTTTTATTTCAATAAATAATAAAAATTAAAAAATGGTTAGAAAAAAAGAAAAACTTTGGGGAAATATTTCTCCCGAGAGTTAGAGAACCCCGGCCGCCTGCCCACTAACGCATCTCTCGAAAAATGCATTTTTCCCCCTAATTAATATACTATTGTATTTCTGGGAACCAGTGCCGTATCTAGGTATGGCGCGCCTTTGGCGGCTTAACATTTTCGCCCCTTCACACACCGGGGATTTGGGGATTATGGAATACCCTTCAACTAAAAAAACGAAAATAGGCTTCCCATTACAAAATTAAAGTGCAAAGTTGTAGATCTAAAATTGAACGAGATTTTCCCTTTAAAAAAACCATTTTGTGAATGTCAAATTCATATTTTTATATGTAAATGTTAGCCTACTATTTGAAATAGACATGATTTACATAAAAAAAAACCGTTTTGTAGCTGGTCAAAAAAGTGGAAATAAATAACATCATCCATTTGAGAATTAAATAAAATAAATTTTCCCCAACAAAAAATAATAAAAAAAATAAACAAAAATACTGTGCTTAGCAGGCTATTAGAACATTAATACTTTATAAATTAAATAATATGCAACAAAATATTTAATTAAAAACTTGTATTTCATGGTTTACAGAAAAAAATTCAATCTCGCCAAAACATGAAAAAGATTTTAAAAATAAAGGGTGTTCAAATTCGACTGTCACCATTGGGCTACGAACGGTAAAAATACGTGAAGTTTAAATGGGGCAAAGTTGCATTTAAAAAACCCCGGCCGATTTAAAAAGTAATAATGTAGGGGGTTTTCCGCCCAAACGTATAAAAATTTGACTTCATCAACAAAATAAAAGCAAAAGTTCGAAAAGGGAAAGTATTTTTAGATTTTTTTCCTTTAAAAATAAGCTCTAAAAAAAAAAGAAAAATTGACATTTTAGTTATTTCAATCAGAATTAAAGATAACTTCAAACAATTTTATTATTGGGCTTCCTATAGGCAAATTTGTCCCAATTTTAACTTCTTGTTTTTTTACGTTTCTGAGATCCCCCCTGGAGAGTCAATTAAAACATATATATTAGCTAAACGAATGGCTCATTGATTTTTTCAGAACCACGAAAAAATAATTATAAGTTTGGAACTAGAGCTGCCCAATGTATAAAATACCAATTTATCTGCGTTTAAATATTAAAAATGTAAGGAGTTATATTCTCGCAAAGGGGATCTGGATAAATTGATATTTTATTATTAATTCATAAAATTTTTCACTAATATATAAAAATAAAAAATGGATCTAAATTAAAAACCCTTCCCATAAAATTGTTATGTTGTAATTTTTTTTTTAAATTTTTGCCAATAAAAATATTAATAGAAAAACGAACTGACAACTGATGAAAAATTCTTCATGGTCGATTTTGCGCCCCCCAGGTGGTGCCTGGGCGGGCGCCCATCTCCCCAAAACGCCGAATGGCCCTGGTATTCACAAGTGCTTAAATACCGAAAATTTTTTCATGAAAGCTTGTTATTATAATTCCAGGAGTTCGAAGAACGAGTGGAATTTGTATAACAAGCTTGAATAAAAATTATCTGGTTAATTTTTATGCACGAGCGGTATTTAGGAAGAATATTTCTAGAATGGAGAAATATAGGAGTATTATACTATTAAAATGTTTTTTTGTCATACAATTTTCCATTTCATGCAACATAATAAAAACTATAACTGAAATCGTTTTTTTAATTACTCGATCTATTTCTTCATCGTGTACATGACCAAATTGACTCATTTTGTCTGATTTTGACGTTTCTAATTGACAATACAAACAAACAGGTTTGATCTGTGTTTGGAAGTAAGTGGAAACACCACGTTGTCTAGGCAACGTGAAATTTCCGCTGAAATTTTTTGATTTGTAACGTGTCTTATGGAACAGTTTATACATGAGTGAAACATTCCTTCATAATTATTGTAAGTTCGGTAAGAGAACTTGGGGTCCCCTTGTGGTGCATCGTCATGCTTTAACCAGAAATATTAACGGGTAGTCGATAATGTTAACGTAAACAAAACATATTTTCCGTTAGGCATGAAATAGGAAAGCACATGTTTCTAATTAATCTTCCGAGATTAATATTCAGCTTGCGTTTGTGATACTGTGGGCGGTTACATTGTAATTCATGATGAATTAGTGTGAGGTGCTATGCGGATTAGTTTTCAGATATTCGTGTTTGTGAGTTTGCAACCGTAATAAATAACAATTTATTTATAAAAACACACATTATGGGTATAATTTATAGTAAATTAGATACACTGTGCAAGAAGTAGGGCGCCACTGTTTTTTTGGCCATAAAAAATCGAAAAATGAAGATAGTTACAATTTTTAAAAAAATGTTCTTCTCGTCATCGGATTTATAAAAAAAAATTTTGAAACTTTAAAAACAATTTTAGTTTGTTTTATTTGGGATACTCGCCTTACTACTTTTTGGAAAATGGGACCTCTTCTGTCCAGGTCAGCCCATTGACCCCTATGAACTTACAGATCGCCTGCAACAAAAAAGAAGAAAACCCCCACAAAAAATCAAAAATATTAATCTACGTTTCGGTGGCAAGTCGGCCACCGTTGTCAAGATGAAATTAAACAAAAAATTAAAACTAAATTTTGAGAAATTTTTGCTCTAAAATCGGAAATTCTGATACCTTTTATGACGTTTTGTCATAAATGACATTAGGTTATTTGACTGGTATATGTATAGTTTTCAAAAAGACAAAAAAAGGTGGTATAACTGAAACTTGAATCCGCCACAAAACTATAGAACATATTTTCAAAAACAATGATTTCATGAAGTTTTTTTTCATTTGAAAAATCAGTTTTTTGACTTTTGACTAAAGATTTGAAGGTCATATATTAATTTTTCATAATATTTTTTTTTGTTGCTTATCAAAAATAAACATATTTCAAAAAAATATCAACATAAATCAATTTTTAAATATTTCACAGATTTTTTCATATTTAGAAAATTACTTTTTGACATAAAAGTACTTTTGGGGATAAAAAGTTCTGGTTAGTTCTGGTAGGTTTCGGTTAGTTTTTTAATTTTAATTTTTTTTTAATTTTCTACCCTCATAAAAATAAAAGATAAAAAACTTCGATATATATTTTTTAATTTTCTACTCAACATCGAATTAAAAATGTTTGATTTTTTTAAATAATGTAAAAATAGAGTTATAATTTTTTGTTGTTGTTCGTCTTTTGACGCGCAACAAGAAAAAAATATATAAATATTGCAAAATATTATCGGAATACCTGTTTGCTGTCGTCAAAATTTTAAATTTGAATTTTCTATTCAAAATTATTATAAACCGGTTGGTTTTTCATTAATAAACATTTATTATAAATACGATAAAAGAGTAGAATAAAATGAAAATAAACTCTCCGATATATATATTTTTAAATTTTCTACTCAACATCGAATTAAAAATGTTTGATTTTTTTAAATAATGTAAAAATAGAGTTATAATTTTTTGTTGTTGTTCGTCTTTTGATGCGCAACAAGAAAAAAATATATAAATATTGCAAAATATTATCGGAATACCCTTAAATTTGCTGTCAAAAGTCAAAATTTTAAATTTTTGAATTTTCTATTGCAAAAATTATTATAAACCGGTTGGTTTTTTCATTAATAAACAATTTTTATTATAAATACGATAAAGAGTAGAATAAAATGAAAATAAACTCTCCGATATATATATTTTAATTTTTTACATGGACAAAAAAAATAATGTAAAAATCATGGTATATTGTATATTTTTCCAACAACAACTTTCCAATTCCTACCCTAAGTGAACGAATTTTAAACTTTATGATTTTCTTGAAAAATTTAAAAAGGGTCCTAGTAAAATTTTTTATAAACGGATCCTAAATCAGATAGGATGACCAGTGGGTGAAATTTTAACATTTTTATGACTTATGATCAAAAAAAATTAGAAATTTTTTTATTTCATATTTTAGAGAAAAAGTGATAATATTTTCATAGCCCGCTTGTGTTTAACAGCCGAACGAAGTGAGGCTGGTAATAAAGAGCAAGCAATGAAAAGTAACTTTCCTCAAAATAAAATATGCTGTTTTTTCTTCAAACGTCGATAAATTAATGCAAAAACATCTATTTTTAATAGTAATTATTATTAAAGATAAGTGGGTTTCGCAAGGCGGCTTAGACCGGTGTCCGTCGGTAGCTATAGTATTGTAACATAAAGCTGTCAGTAAACACTGACAACAATAATATTTTTTTTAAATTGCGTCTCCAATGGCGTTTCAATTCGCATTAATAAGCAGTTATTAAGTAAGTTCGATCAAATCAAATGTGCTTAATTGTGTAATAAATAAAAATTTTAGGTTTGTTTTAAGCTTTTAAATATTGAGTTGTTGACGCTTGTTTTTTTGGTTGTTTGTATCTATGTTGCTATGATAACACTTTTTTCTCCGCTGCGCTGGCGGGAAAGTAAAAAGTAAAGTTCCAGCGGAAGAAAAATGAAACTTTGCAGGTTGCTTACACAGTCAAGTAATGACGCATTTACTGACGTTTAAAAAAAGCTTTTTCGGTTTTGAATACTGCAATATAAGTCTAAGTTTAGAATTAGGGACGACCTTTTTTCTTTAATTTGATAATTAAATCTTTGAAAATTTTTAAAATTTAAAATTAAAGAAAGTAACATTTTTCGTCGTAGGTTTTAAAAATACTTTTCCTACGAGCGTGCGGAAAAGTCCACTTTTTCGCACGCATTTGAGTGCGCAAAGTTGCACTTTTCCGCACGGCGTACGGAATAGTAAAACTACTCTAAAATCTTACAGGTAAGCAAGATTTATATGTATTTTAGTAATTGTAGGCAATATACGAAGCCATTGCAAGTTTTAGTTTATTCTCTTTTTTGTTTGTTACTTCGTAATTTTCAATATTTCAACTAAAACACAAAAAAACATTTTTTAAATTACCCTGTATAATAATAATAAATGATTATGAAAAGTCAAGCAACAATATGTAATCTTGGTGATTTTAACATACGTCAGATTTTTTCTTCGTTTCCATATGAACAAACAATTGCACAAATGAATTTCAATACAAACAAGCATTTTTAATGAAAAGGCGTCATAGTATCTTTTTTTAATTAAATAAAAATCCGACAAAAATAATTATTTAAAATGAGTAGTTCCGATGAGGAGCTACCAGATTCTATCCTGGATACAGCAAATACCGTAAGTTTGAATTTATTACCAGCAAAATCTCGTGAAAAATATGAGAATCAATATAGTCATTTCGAAAACTGGTGCTCCAGCAAGGGGACAAAAAGTATTAAAGAAGAAGTGTTCTTGGCCTATTTTGCGGATTTGCAAAAAACATATAAACCTAATACTTTGTGGAGTAAATACTCTATGTTAAAATATGTCCTCAAAGTGAAAAGGAACCTTGATTTAAGTTTATATTTCACGCTAACATCACTACTTAAACACCAAAACGTGGGATACCGGCCAAAAAAATCAAAAACTTTCAGCAAAGAAGAAGTTTCAAGATTCACGAAAGAAGCACCTGATAATATTTACCTTCTAATAAAAGTTGCTACAATTTTTGGATTAGCCGGTGCTTGTAGGAAAGATGAACTTACAAAAATAATGATTGATGACATACAGGATAATGAAAATTTGATAGTGGTGAAAATTCCTGACAGTACAAATAACACTTCCAGAAACTTTGTAGTGTCCGATGAAACAAATACGGACTTTATCTGCAATTGTACCGTAAATATGCAAATTTGCGAAAACCACATACCCCACACAGACGTTTTTTTGTCCAGTATAAACAAGGAGCATGCAGTACGCAATGTGTGGGAATAAATTCAATAGGTAAAATGCCTTCAGAAATTGCTGCATACCTAAAATTAAAAAATCCAGAAGAGTACACTGGACATAGTTTTCGTCGATCCTCTGCGACTATGTTAGCGGATTCTGGAGAAGGAATTACCAATGTCAAGCGACTTGGGGCTGGAAATCTACGGCTGTAGCTGAGAGCTACATTGATGAATCCACAAATCAGAAAAAGGATATGTCAAATAAAATATTGACCATGAACAACTCCCCTCCTGAGCTAAGTCAACCTTCATCAAGCCGTACAATAAGCGCTTCCATAAGCCACCCGCTAAATGAAATTACAGGTTCTGCAATTAATTTACAATATGCTAATAACTGTTCTTTTGTTGTAAATGTTATCAACAAATAATTCCCATTTATAAATATGTTGTAGTAGTTTTTTCAGATTAAACATATTTCAAAAAATAATCATTGCTTTAATATTAGTATTATCTGACGCTCGTAGGAAAAAATTTGTTCCTAACGCTTGCGCAAAGTGACTTTTCCGCACTTGACTGCTTGCCCGAACGACGCGAAGCGGAGTTCGGGCAACGCAGTCGCATGCGGAAAATTATCACTTTGCGCTCTTGTTAGGAAAACAACTATTTCAGTTATCACTTGAAAACGGTTGGAGATCACTCACCAAAACGTTGTATATCAATTAACAAATAAAGAGAATGGAAGTCCAAGGTTTTGGTCTTATTAATTTGATTAATTTTTTTAATTGTTTGTAAATTTGTACCATGCTAATTTTCCAATAAAATAGTACTATTTGTACCTGTTTTATTTGGCATTTATTATGATTTAAAACCCGAAGCTAATAAACCAGTTAAATTAAAATAACATACGTTTTGCATATCGTAGCATTATTTTTATTATCATTTAAAATCTACCTATTTAATTTCCATAAAATCTAATTCGAATTAACCTGTCTATGCAGAATGTATACCCGCATTTTATGCTGTAGATTTGTTGATTATTATCCTGATTTTATCTAAATTTATTTGATTATATCAATTGGTACAATAAAAACAAGACCTATTAACACTATCTTGCAAGATAACGTATCTAATAAAGCCTAGTTTACACAGGCAAGTAAAACTTACGCACAAGTTTGTGCTAAGAATACTTGCAAAAATTTGAATAATATAAACACTGTCCGAGGGCAGTCTCCTAGCAAGTCGGAAAATTGTAGGCAAGCAGTTGCAGCAAGAATTTTTGTCTCGCGTAAAGCTACGTTTACACTTGGCAGATTTACTGGCGGAAAGTACTTGCCATCACTAAACCTATTTGTTATTTTCCGTTTCAAGTTTATTGGCTAAGTATTTAAAAAAACAGTCGCTGCTTAAGTCTATGGTCTGTAAAAAATATCTGCCGTAGCATGTTCAAATTATTAATACAAATTTTTAAAAAACATTCAATTGTGTTTTCTCGTATTTATTATTGTTTATGGGCGGCCTTTAAATTCTTGCTCTGTGGCATTTCGAAGTTTTTGAATAGTATTATCCAGAATATTTATAACACACCACGCTGAAACCAAATCTACCTTGTTGCTCTCTAAGAAAAATCATGTGTTGATTACCTCCGGACCAATATCTGCTATTGCGTTTATAATATCACATGACAAAAAATTTGTCGTATATAAAACCATTAGAGAAAAAAATTTGTCGGCAAAATATTTCGATTGTATGAAAGTTTGTTGCTTGGCAATTTCGTAAATGACATTTACAACAAAAAAATATTAATAAAATATTATAAATAAAATTGCTATATAAGCAACAAACTTAAATAAAACGAGAAATATTTTGCAAAAAGACTATTTCACAAGAAAACGAGCCAAATTTTAGCTAGAAATACAGTGCTTATTGTCAGACTTGTCAGAGTGACAATAGTTTTTTTCTTGGTAAATGCAGGTAAGAGTTTTGCCAGTAGAAAACAGGTCGTTGCTACAATTTGCCAGTGTAAAATACTTAGTAAAAAAGTTTGTTTAATATTCCAGCATTGCTGATAAAAGCCTTGTTCGACCATATTTTTTTGTAAAAATATTATAAATAAAATTGCTATGAAAGCAACAAACTTAAATAAAACGAGAAATATTTTGCCTAGAAATTTTTCTCAAATGATATTTAAAAAACTATTTCACAAGAAAACGAGCCAAATTTTAGCTAGAAATACAGTGCTTATTGTCAGACTTGTCAGAGTGACAATAGTTTTTTTCTTGGGAAATGCAGGTAAGAGTTTTGCCAGTAGAAAACAGGTCGTTGCTACAATTTGCCAGTGTAAAATACTTAGTAAAAAAGTTTGTTTAATATTCCAGCATTGCTGATAAAAGCCTTGTTCGACCATATTTTTTTTGTAAAAATTATAATCGATATTAAAATTTTGAAGATACCAGTGACAAAAATTTAATCGCCGCTTTGCATCCGCATAGTTTTTTTTAGACTTTCTGGGATCTGGGTTTTGGCTCTTGTCCTTTAATATTTTTGCAATAGGTTATAGGAGTATTTTCTACACTTGCTAAAACATTTATTTCCTCAACTTTTTGTTGAGACTTATTATATTTTTTGCGCGGGTTTTATAAAGGATCCACATGTTATAAGCTTTGTTTAAATTGTAAGCAACATAGCTTAATGTGGTTGCCTTCTTTCAGGGTACCTAATGAAATAATATACCATTATAAACCATCGAGCAATTAAAAAAATCTTTTCTAGATACATGTTATATGCGTGATTACTATTTTATCACATTGTATAAAGAATATATACCAGATAGGGAGGACTGGAAAGAAGGCCCTCCAATCAAAGCCGATCATATCTGGTATACAGATGGCTCCAAGACCAACAAGGGCATCCATGGAGACAAGCCTAGAGAAAAGATAACCTTAAGTCTTGGTCAGTACGCCTCGGTTTTCCAAGCGGAAATCGCAGCAATAATGCATTGTGCCTTGCTGATTAAAGAAAAAGGGAGTAAAGGAAAACACATCGTCATTTACTCAGAAAGCCAAGCGGACCTAAAGGCCATCAGTTCTTCAAAAGCTAATTTTAAACTAGTGGGGTACTGTATACAGGCCCTAGATAAAGTGGGCTTGGCAAACAAACTTACGGTAGCCTGGGTACCAGGCCACGAGGGCCACCCAGGTAACGAAGAGGCCGACGACCTAGCCAAAAAAGGATCAGCCATGGAAACGATAGGCCCGTTTACCTCGGACCTACTGAGCCACCGTCGTAAAGTCGTAAGGATAACGGTAAATCAACTAACAGGACATTGCAAACTCAACAAGCACCTGGAAAGAATAGGCCTGGTGGAGGATAGCCTGTGTAGGTTCTGCCAGGAGGCTGAAGAAACAGCCGTATATGAGTGGTGCCACTGCGAAGCACTATGTAGGCTTAGGTTTACTAGGCTTGGTGAGAAAAAGCCAAAACCGGCAAGATATATGGAGTGGCCAGTGTCAAGACTCTGGAGTCTAGTTAAGAAGACGGGCCTGGACAAGGTACTCTAAAGAACGATAGAAGAAACCACAATAAATCTGGTAAGGTTGCAGTGGTGGAGGTCATTTTTGCCATCTCCGCTCAAATAATCTAATCTAATAAAGAAATTTCAGCATATCATACATTTCGATATTTGTAAAATTGGCATTTGGTGTCATATCTTTGTATAAAATTTGTAAATGACTGCTAAAACATTAAAACTCAAAAATTAAAAGAGGTACTAACCTCAAATAATAATGTTAAAACTTAAATGTTGCTGTAAACTTTTAAAAAATTATGAATGACTGATGGCTATTTTTGTTTTTTGTTTAAAAAGTCTTTAGAGCACGAGCAACTATGCAAAATGCAATTTTAAAATTAAAAACACCGATTTAGGGTCTAGAAATATTAAATAACTATTAGGTATTACATATATTTTAAATAAGCTTTTATTTATCATAATTTATTAATTCCGGATTATTTGGATTAGCTCCGCTTGGTGTTTTATTTACTCAGCTTTCATCCGAGATGTAATATTGGAACTTAGTCCAGTTCGCCTCTGTGGATCAGGCGTTGTGAATACGTGTCAGCCACTTATGACGTAGATCCTCTTTTCGCGGAAAATTTTTATATTTAAATTTAAAATTCTTGTAATTTTGGTATAGAATTTCGTATAAAAATATTTTTACAGAATATTTAAGTATAAAGGGTTATTTTAACCAAAAAAAATGTACAAGGGGGTTATTAGAAATTTAAAGGATATTTCAAAAAATAATAATAAAAAATGCAATCTTTTTATCTCTTACAGTGTCCAAGATCCCAGTACTACACTCTATATTGTAAAAAATCATAATATTAATTATGTTTTTAATGATATATTGTACAACATAAAGTATCATCAAAAAATAATTTTCTCGACAAAACAAACTCATTTCAGAAGTATGTGTACGTATACAGAGTACAATGTCTTTTGTGATTTTAAAACCCCCATATCTATATATGGACATCGAATTTATGTTCCTGCATGTTATACTATATTGTTTCTTCGGCAGTACCGCGTGCTTGTAATGAAATAATGAGGTATTTTTTATTCATATGTTAATATGTATGTAGATAGCAGAAAACATGAAAATTAGTATCGATATTATCCAATTGTACAGTTAAATACTAAAGTTGTACATACAATACGAGTCTGTAACTTAAATTAAATGCAGTAAATAAAAATAAAGTTATTTTTTGAAAAAATGCTAGGACTTGTCGATTATAGTACAGGGTGAGTCAACGATAGAGTAAAGTTCATTATTTCATTGGTTTCAAAAGTTATGAGAAAATAGTAAATACAAAAGATGTAAAGATTCTTAGGATGCACAATTTAAAATTATTTTAAGGTATACAGGGGCGAAACAGTTAACGGGCCTAGATATTTAAACTTTTTGCAGAATGATTTACCTGAACTTCTTCAAGAATTTGATAACATTGCGATCCAACAAATGTGGTTTCAGCAAGATGGAGCTCCTCCGCATTACCATCGAGAAGTTCGAGAATTTTTAAATAATCATTAACCACAGAAATGGATCGGTAGAGGTGGATTCATTGGATGGCCCCCTCGATCATGTGACTTAACACCACTAGATTTCTTTTTGTGGGGATATGTTAAAGATCGTGTTTATGTGAATCCCCTACAACACCAGAAGATATGGAAAATAGGATTCGGGACGCGTGCAGGAGAATAACACCGTTTATGCTAAGGAACGTCCAAGAAAATATACGAAAAAGACTAAACATGTATATCCAAGTAGAAGGGCATATTTTTGAACATTTATTGCGCCATAATAATAATTAAAAATAAGTTAATTTGTAGTAATAGGTATTTATTATTATTTACTTTTTCTGTGAATTTAAAATTTAAAAATGGCCAACTAATGTTATAGCAATAGTCTTAGACAGAAAGATGGGTAAATATTGGAAAAGTTAAAATAAATCGCAAAGTATTAAAAATTGGTATACGACATACTTTATAAAAGTTGTGGGTTTTTGTAAGATCTTTCAGAAAAAATAATAAAATATATGGTGCGCCATTTAAAAAAATCGAGATTTTTCAATTTAAAATGATCCAAATATATTCGTTTATTTTGAACACCTGTAGCATCTAATTAAAATTCCGTTGCATATATTTTTTTACGTCATCTTCGAATAACGCTAATATCAAATATGAGTGATCTACCTTCAAAAATAATGGCGCTATCGTAATTTTTTTGCAAGTGTGAAAATTATTTTCTTTTTAGAAAAATTGAAATATTGGAAAAACTATTAGGTTTAGGTATGAATTATTATTAATAAAAAAGTTGAAGAATTTTAAAAGGAATTCAAAACAAAATTTAAAAATAGGGTGTTTTATTTAAAAAAATGTATGTTTTATTCGTCACGCTTTTTTGAGCCACCCTGTATACTTTAAAATAATTTTAAATTATGCATCCTAAGAATCTTTACATCTTTTGTATTTACTATTTTCTCATAACTTTTGAAACCAATGAAATAATGAACTTTACTCTATCGTTGACTCACCCTGTATAACCAAGCAAATAAAATAATCCATAGGTTATTTGGGTCTAACGGCAGCCACTTGAAATTATTTAGATTTTGTCAAGATACGTGTATTTTCTTAAAATGAACTATTTTGACAGTTGGCGCCCAAAAAGGGGGTGGAGGGGCACCCCTTCCTCAGTGGGCGAAAAACCACATTGAACCATTCAAATTATTAATTTTCTAAAAGCATATTTCCAAATTTTTGTGTGATTTTGAGGTCGCCTAATTATAGTCTGATGTACAATTGCCAATTTTGACACTTACAACTATCAACTAGCTATAAAATGACCAATAAGAAACCTGCAGTCTACAACAATCCATATATTTTATGTCTCGCAATTAAAATTAAATTTAGAATTGTCAATTGTGACACTTAACACCTGTCAAAAATGTGATTACTGATTCGGAAAACCTCTAGGTATCAATTTCTGTATAAAATCTTGATTTACAAAATTTTTGAGCTTAAATTTAAAACCTAAAAGTTCTATAAATTTGTAAATTTAATTTGATTAGTTTTTTTTATTATTTTTCTATTTTCTAGGTTTTTAAATATATCGTTCGTGAATGACGGAAAACAGCGAATTTTCATCCGCCATTTTGTTTTATCATTTTTTCGATGCTTAAATCAAAGTCAGCGACACAAAAAACCCAGGCTTCCAATTTTTGTTAAAATGTATATCTTAAGTTATTGAATTTGTTAACTATTTTGTTTACAAATTAAATGGCTTTTGGAATTCCGAAATTTCTACTTGCGGTATCAATGCGCGAGGATCGAAAATCCATTACCTCAAATTTTCAGCATGTATTGAGAAAATATGATGAACTTGATGTCCACTCTAAAAATGCTCCTAAAAAATTTTGAGTTTTAATTTGTAAAAATATCGATAACGTCATATGTCAAATTTGGGACACACTGTATAAATATTTCTAACACTTGTCGATGGTTCCGAATATTTTCTCAAAAAATAACTAGTTTATAATTTATTTTATTTATTGCAAGTTAGAAACTTTGTATGTAAAAGAAGCAGAAAATGCCGTGTACTACAAAATTTATTACAAAAATCAATATTATAAACGTGATATTTAGACAATATAAAATTCTTTTAAGATCTAAGTAAGTACACTCTTCTGAATAAGCCAGCCTGGCTGTGTTAAATTTCTCGGGTCTCGCAAAGAAAAAAATATTGTATATATATTGTAATTTATTTAAATGTAAAATTAATAGTAAAAATAAAACATTATAGAATTGAATTGGAATTGGAACACGGTTAATAAATTTTATACTCAAACAAGTCCAATGATAAAATATAGATTATTTTGTATGGGGTCTGACGTTTTTAAATTATTGGAAAAAAAAACAGGTCGATGCACTTCCAATGTAATATTTTTATGTGTGGTTCAATATTATTGGTGACAATATTATTTCGGACGTCCCACCGACTCTCAGCCGACCAATATGAACACGCGAAGCGGAAAAAAGGCTATACCCCTGGTTTTTTTCTCTTTCACATGCTTATTCATGCTTGCTAGCCCGGCCAAATGGCAAGGCTGCCTCCAGTTACCACATTTTCGAAGGTTCTTTCTCTATAGCGGTCTATTCTAGGTCTCCTTCTTTTCTTAGCGTGCGACTTATGTAATAAGCAGATCATGGATAAATCTATGTTGCCAAATGTATTTCTATGATCCTTAGTCATTTAAAATTAGACTGTTAGTATATTCGAGCATATACCTACTAGAGAAAGCCTTGCCTCTTGGCAGTGCGAATAAGCGCGCGAGAGGGCAAGAAGAATCACAATATAATCTTCTATACACAAGAAACATTAGGGATGAGAAAGAAGGCACAGCAGGTGCCTCCCAAGATATTCTAGAAAGAAATGTATAAAACAAGAGCTTTGTGCTGTTCTGTTCGAAGTTGCAAGATAAGGATTTATACCGTTTATTTCGTAAAGCAGACGCCATGAAAATACTTATCAAAGAGGGACAAGTCCTCCTACATCTCGTCGCGTCGGTGGTCAAGGGAAAAAGGTTTTATGAGGAGTGTGAAGTAATTAATAAGGCAAATAAATCTTTTTTGGAGGGCATTCAGAGTGCCAAAAGTTGTGGACACGCAATTTTGCAAGAAAAGATTATATGATTGCGTGTTTACAATAATATACCTAGTTTTCAAAATCATTCACGATCTAAGATCATGCAGTGCTGATACATTCCAGTAGTGGCTGGTCCATAAGGGCGAAAGAGCTTTAGCCTTCCTAGACAAAACCATACATTTTAATAACCAATAAATCAAAAATGATATTTTGTATTAAATCAGTCAATCCAAAAAATTATTAAAAATCTTAATTTTTACTTTATTAATTTTCCGTTGCCAATTGCCTAACACCCAGTCTAAGCCGCTCGAATTCGCGCCATATATTCTTTAACGATGTTTTACGTGGCTGAAATTATTTTTGCCCTGACCGTCCGGGTAAACCTGCAGCCTCTGCATCGTCTTCCCCCACCGCACCGGCGAGCTATTTCATACGTGATTTATTACGCGATTTATTTTTTCGTTTTCGGCCAGTACAATTTGATTCGTTGCATGGGGTATTGTTTTATTCGTTGCTGTCTCGCTTTCGCTTGTTTAAATATAAGAATAAATTGCAAATAATGTACAGAATTTTTTAAACGGAGAGTTTTCCCGACTCTCTCGCGCTGACAAAGTACATATAAAATCGCTTTGTAGATCTATTCCAAAGCTTACTAAGGCTGATAAATCTACGACAAGGCATTTTAAGAAAGACGTTTACAAGAAAAATAAATGGATATGCGGCTGTAACACATTAAACGCCTTATTTTGTTTCCCGTGTTTATTGTTTTATGCAGATGGGGCTGAAAGAAAAAAAATTGTCGTAGCACACATTTTTATTTCTATACTTAAAATTGAACATAGAAAATGCTTTGTATTATTATAAAAAATACAAAAAAAATGTATTGTCCTATGTACTTTTTTAAAGTAGCCCTCTGATATACTAAGACACGGGCCGCCATATGATATGATATATCCTGTATTTTTTGACAAATCCTATTTTATTATTAGTTTTAAATTTGTCCCCAGACTGTACATATAAACATAATGCAGCTATATTTTATACCATTACAAAGTTTAAGGATAATGTCTATTCAAAACGTATAATTAAATATTAATAGGATAAGCATGAAATAATTTAAAATAGATAGGTACCTATTACGAACCACGCATTTGTTGAGATTGTAAATGTAGATGACTTTAGAAGAAAATACATTAATTACACTGTGCCGCATGAAAATCTCTCCGCCAACCTAATATGTTATTTCGATAATTTCTACCTATCTAACCCTTACACAGATAGTTGTATTACGTACAAAATGGATAAAAAATCAACAACATATTTTGGCCGTTTCTGTAAATCAGTGGTTTCCTGTCTGTGATCCGCGGACCGCAGGAGGCCCGTAAGGAGCCATAAGTGGTACGCGACAATAAGAAACGGACAATAAAAGGATTTATTCTAAAAAATATTAGTAAGTAGTAAATTTACTATATTTTTTTTTCATTGATTTTAAAAAGCAAAATCGTGTTGGAAATAGTTTTCTACAATAACTACCCCTTACATTATTTATCGCTAATTATTAGCTCTCAAAATTTTACTCACACTCGGTTTTTTTTAGTTCCGCATGTTATAGCTTTGGATACATCATAAACTTAAAAAAAAAGAATTTTCTAGATTAATTTCGTTAAATTATACATATACAGGATGCCACAGATTCGAGTGCATGCATGGGGATCTCGGAAACCGTAAGAGATACGAAGTCGGTTAAATTATGGCAAAGTTGCCCATTTAGGTGCCTAACAACATGCCGAATAGAAAGTTGTAAAATTCCGAGTACTTCCGGAGATATCCGGAAAACGAAATTGCTGATTTGTTTAATTTTTTTCTGACGTTATTTAAAGAGATATGGAAAAACAAAGACACTTTCTCATGGCCACTTTTTAAGGTCTATAAAACAGCGTTAAGAGATTTTCCATACGACGTTTCGTTTTCGTTAGACCATCATCGACTTTATTTTTAAATGCGGCATTCAATTGTTTATTGCATTTTTTGAAGCAGTTAAAATCCCAATTACAATAATGTATAACACTTAATATTTTTCTGTTAAATAAACGTATTTTCCTTAAGAGACAATGAGTAAGACAAGGAACGCACATCATTTCTTATAGGGGCGTTCCATATTTGTTAATAAATATTAAGTGTTGTACATTTTTGTAATTGGGATAATAAGAGGTTCAAAAAATTAAATAAAAAACCCGGGTCCGTATTTAAAAAAATAAAGTTGATGATGGTCTAACGAAAACGAAACGTCGTACAGAAAATTTCTCAAAACTGTTTTGTAGAGCTTAAAAAGTGGCCATAAGAAAGTGTCTTTTGTTTTTTCATATCTCTTTAAATAACGTCAGAAAAAATAAAAACGAAATCAGCAAATTTCGGTTTTTTCCGGATATCTCCGGAAGTACTCGGAATTTTACAACTTTCTAATCGGCATGTTGTTAAGCACCTAAATGCGCAACTTTGCCATAATTTAACCGACTTCGTATCCCTTACGGTTTCCGAGATCCCCATGCATGCACTCGAATCTGTGGCACCTGTATAAATACACAAATATACATAAAATTCTTTTAATTCTTTTGTTTTCAAAAAGAATGGTGGGATATATTAGGCAGTAACTAATAAAACAGTGGAAATACATATTTTTACTAATATTTATTAAACTGAAACACCAATTTTCTAGAAAAAAAGAGCAAATATTTTGTCTACTCTAGATGTATATTTACTACATGAATGTATCAATTAAATGTAATAGGCATGAATGACATATATTATAACGTATGTCCCTTAAGTTTTCGAAAAAAAATTTTTTTTTTGGTTAGAAATTAAATTTATTTATAAATTATCAATGGAAAATTATTTCTACAATTTTAAACTTTATAATGTATTTTTATAGAATATACATCGGTCCATGTTCTTCGATGGCACGTAGTTTTGGTCTTGCATGAGCCATAAGCCTTTGGACCGTTGCTAAATCGACCTCAAGAAATTTTTGCAATATTCTCCGCTTTAGCTGTTTCTCAGCGTTGGGTAAAAAATATTTTAAGTAAGAGTGGTCAAGAGAAATAGCTGAAAATTATTTTCAAGTTTCTGAAATAGCCGCTAGGGATCGTAACTGCAATCTTAAATCTAAAAAAGTGATGTTTCTGTGAATTTTTTTATATTAATCTAACAAAAAAATACCTGATCTTTAAAGTCGAGGATAATCTAAACCTTTTTTGTTTGACAATTTTTGCTATATCTCTAAAAATAAAGTGGTGGGGGGTATTCAAAGGTTTCCGTAAAACACACCCTGTATCTTCAAAACGGCTGAGCCCAGTTTAACAAATTTAGGCTAGTTGAAAAGAGCTATTCTTGGGCTATAAATCTTAAATTATTTGAAGTTTTGTTAGTTTCAGATGTTTCGCTAGAGGGTTTTTTCGACATTCCGACAGAAATGGTTAATTTTTTCAAAAAAATTAAATACATTGGTATAATTTTTTCTTTGCGAAAAAGTAGCTAAATAATGCCTAAACAAGCTAGCGAAAACCGCATCTCGATATCTTGTTCCTTACCTAATATTTAGACTAAAGAAAGTTTTATACGTCAATATCTCAAAAACTATAAAAGCTACCAGAAATATTATATGACATAAATTGTGTATTTTTACAAAACCTCTAATTTAGGTTTTATAATCTTTTTATCTATATGCAGTACTTTATATCAAAAAAGCAAATTCTAAGGGTATACCTTGAAAAAATCCTGAAAATTCGATTTTTTGATTATAACTCGTAAAGTATTGCATTTAGACAAAAAGATTTTATAACCTAAATTAAAAGTTTTGTAAAAATACATAATTTATGTTATATAATATTTTTTGTAGCTTTTAAAGTTTTTGAGATATTGACGTATAAAATTTCCTTTGGCCTAAATTTTAGGTAAGGAACAAGTACCATTTTCGACGAGCTGTTAGGCATTATTTAGCTACTGTTTCATAAAAAAACAATGCATTTAATTAATGTAAGAAAATTAACCATTTCTGTCGGTATGTCAAAAGAGTCCTCTAGCGGCGATATTGAAACTTACAAAACTTTAAATTTTATAACATTTATGGCCCAAGAAAGCTCTTGTCAACTAGCCTAACTTTTCAATCGGCTCAGCCTTTCGAAGATACGGGTGTGTTTTACGAAAACCTTTAAATACCCGCCACCACTTTATTTTTAGAGATGAAGCAAAAATTGTCAAACAAAAAAGGTTCAGATTATCCTTGACTTTAAAGATCAGGTTTTTTTTGTCAGGTTAATATAGCAAAATTTACAGAAACATCAGTTTTTTAGATTCAAGATTGCAGTTACTCCCCCTAGCAGCCATTTCAGAAACTTGAAAATAATTTCCAGCTATTTCTCTTGACTACTTTTACCAAAAATATTTTCCCCTACGCTGTGCGATAAACATTTTCTGAGATACAGCCGGCGTCCTTTCTTATTTGGACACCCGGTACACTATTTCTTAACAACAAACAGTCCTATGTAAACTTTTAAAAAATCAACATTTTTTAAGAAAACGATTAAAAAATTCAGTTTTTTTTTATTTTACAATACTGTAATTTATATTGTATTAGTTTTTAAAAAGCTGATATCGACAATGTTAATTATGCACAATTAAATAAGACATTTTTATTAACCCTATATTTCAATTTCATTAAATTCTTAAGAAAAGCCATTTAACGAGTAAACTACCTTAAATGTAGTAGCATTATTATTATTTAAAAATATTCTTAGGTATTGGATTAACTTGCTCTCTGATTCATAACTTTTATTTTTGACTGTACATACACATCCACGTCCAGGACGTATTAATAATTTTTACTTTTGATTTATGATATTCCGAAAAAGCCTTTTTAATTTTCTCCATTTATTTTAAATTTATCAATCAATTCTGATTAGCGTTGAAGGGTGTCGGATCGAACCTTTTGATGCCGTCAATTAGCGTACTATTTTTGCAGTTGCGAATGCAATTTGCAGCGTTAATTAAAAGTTGCAGTTAAATTTAATTTACCTTCAGTAGGTCAGTTACAAAATAAAACACAACGTACAAGGTTTCTAGCAATAAAGAAAAGGTCCCTTTAATGAAAGTTAAAAAAAATGTATAATTTCTCCAAAAGCCATCGTATTAACAAACGTTTTCATTTGATGCTTGTTTGATATACTATTCAGCATTGCATCAAAAACATCCATATTGTAATCGACTTTTAAAATATGTATTTAGTTTACAGAGTTGTAGGAAGTTAATAGTTATTTATACAGGGTATCCCAGAATATGTGGGCAATCTCTCGGAATCTGATAGAAAACCTAAAAATATTATGACAAGTTCCCATAAACGTTTCTCCTACGACCCTACCCTACCGAGATTCAGGTACATAACGGACGCCCCTGGAAATCGTTTTTTTTTTAATAACTTTTAAAATACGAGGCGTAATTTAATGTTTTTTTAATTAGGGTTATTAGATAAGTCTTCTTAAAATGAACCCATTAAATCATATTTGGCTTATTTAGTTTGCCAGGGACGGTCTAGCTCTGACACAATAATAGCAATTTTTTTAACACCCTGTATGATAAATGTTCAATAATATTATTTTTTGATACCTTTAACCTTAAACTATAAAAAAATGTATTCTTGATTGACATCGATAAAATCACCTGTTTAAGAGAAATAAAACATTATGAGGGGTAAAGTTTTTTACATTATACAGGGTGTTTTCTAATTGAATATCACTATTTACGGAGGCAATTTTTGGGTTTATTTTAAGGAAAAAACTTCATATGAACGTATGTCCTAAATGTCTTAAATTTTGAGATACAGGGTGGTAAAATTTTCAAAGATAAATCATTTAATATTAACTAGATGAAAAGCCTGTCTCCACCAGGCGAGAGACAATATTAAGTAGCCTCTGTCTCCGTAAAACGCCTTCCGTACGGCTAACGGTAAAAAAACACTTTTTTGCTCCTATTTTTGTCCCGGGGGCGAAATTCAAAAAACGGGCTTCGTTAGGTTCTAGCCACTGCTAAAGACTACCACTGTGCCAAATTTCATAATTTTAGCTCAAGCCATAACTTCAGGATCACGTGGACAGACAAATATATATATATATATATATATATATATATATATATATATATATATATATATATATATATATATATATATATATATATATATATATATATATATATATATATATATATATATATATATATATATATATATATATATAAAAGATCGTTTCACGAGGGTTTGTACTTACGTCATCAATGACGTCATGATTTGGAAAAAGGGTTGTCGTAGCTAATTCATATAAATTCAATGCTTCACATTTTTAATTAAAGTTAGGCAATATTGATGCAAGTACGTTTTACAGCGCTCTTTAGAGAACGTTCATAATTGTTTTCTAATAAAAATTTTAATTCATCATGATCCGATTGCACCAATAAAATTTTTAATTTTCTTAAGGTAAAGCTAAGCTTAAATCAAAAATTCGATTGGACCAGCGCTATCGGCGGATTCAAGATTCGCTTTATCTCAGCCTAAAAATATCTTGACTTAACGTTATTCTTGTCTCAATTTTGTTGATTTTTTTGTTTCTCATGATGAAAGACCATCGAAACCCCGATTTTTTAGAAAATTGGTGTTTTAATCGGCATAATGGAACAAGTAATTATCAGAATACAACATTTTTAGAAAGATTTCATTTTTTAAAGCCAACAGTGTTAAGCCTTATAGAAACCAGAAATACCTGCGATATAACGGTTTGCAGTTATTTTAAACTCTTTCCGATTTTCGGGCTAAAAAAAGACGGTCTATTAATTGGTTTATTTTTTATAATATTTTTGTACCGTGCTATCTTATACCTTGCTAGCAACAAACGTTTTTAAAGAAATGGTCATAATTTACATTTTAATATGTACATCAATAACAAACCACAAGAATAAACAAATCTACTTACCTCTAAAACTTCAGTAAGTAGTAACAGGTTAATTCCTACATCTTTCTCCTGTGTGGAATAGTCAATAAGGTTTAAAATCATATTTTGTTCACCTTCTGAGTACCGTCGAGGCATTTTACACAATAAAAATACGAAAATGAAAATATAATCTGACGTTACTTTTGACAATATATATATATATATATATATATATATATATATATATATATATATATATATATATATATATATATATATATATATTTTTCAAATTATATATATATATATATGGATATCTGTAATACCACTTTATATTTTTTAATGAAATTTGGCATACATTATAATTATAAGCAGATTTAATCTTTTAATTTTTTAGTCCAACGTAAGGTTTTCACCTAGAAAAATTAAATCTAGATATTTCGCATGGTGATATTCTTTATCGATATTGTTATGATCATGCACAGAAAGGTTTTTATTTTTTAAGGGAAAACCGTGCATCAGATTCGTCTCTTCATCTTTATCATCATCAACTTTACTTAAATATTATTGGGAATTTCAAAAATAATTTTTATTTTAAGAGAAATCAGTGGCGTACCATTAATGTCTGCCAAAATAGAAAGTCAAATTCCGCACGAACGCACTGGTGGAAATAAAAAAAAAATGTGGTACACTAAAAAATGGTTCTGAATACATAGTATATGTATGCCAAATTTAATTAAAATATCTAACGAGAATCCTAGTTTTATACGAGGTGTAACGAAACAATATCAAAGAAAATATATATATATATATATATATATATATATATATATATATATATATATATATATATATATATATATATATATATATATATATATATATATATATATGGGTGATTCATAAAGTAATGTCAATACTTCAATACCTCGGGTACGTAGTCAGTGGCCAAAAATAAACATAAAAGTTTTTACAAATATGGGTCCGGATAAGATAAACCATTCAATGCTATATTTTTGATACCCCTAATGGACTTTTGGCTAACGCGAGCCGATGTCCATCGAGAGATTTTCGCGCTATACATTTCAATCCTTGCACGAAAGTTAAACAGTGTTGCCGGCGTTTACTATTGGCGTGATGAAACGCGACTAGAAAATACACAACCCGTTTAGCCGCCCGCTTTCGCTACTTCGTATTCGAATAAGGTAAAAGCGACAGGCAACGTCACACATGGTTTCGTACCTCGTTTCGCTGGGGCAGGGTTACCGACTTACTTTTATTCGCATTTACGGAAGCATTGATATGTCGAACTGATTTAAAACGCCCCATTTAAATGAACCATCTATTCGTAGTAGTATTATCTTCGACAATATTTATTATTTGATGTATTGAAGGTTGAAGGTATACAAGCACTATTTACATGTCCAATATAAAATTTTCGATTTACTGCGCATGCTTTTGTTTAAATGGACCTACTGACTCCACGGAAAGCCTACTACATCCAAAATGGCGCCGGTAGTCGATGAAAATGGTATACAGTAAACTCTAATTTTTAAGTTAAAAAATTAAATTTTTGTCTACGAATAGTATAAGTATCTCTTTGTTTTTAACACTTCATTTGAGGGGAAAGAAAAAACCGAAATCTTAGGGCTATTATCACAATTACTTCGATACAAGTACACAACAAGAGTAAAGCATTTTCCAACAAATACATAATTTATTAAAAAACACAAATGCATCGTAAATTTAGCGTAAAACCTATACTCCTTCAAGTGTAAAAATCGTAAGAAGTTTTAAATTAAGGTTTTTTAACTCACTAGGGACAATAGAAAGCTAATTACACAAGTTTATATAATAAAAATGGAAATACAAACTTTCTTTTTGGAATACCAGCTGACACTCATTGAATGTTTCCGCCGGGCTTTCCGTGAAGTCAGTTGTGGATCTCAATGAAATTTTCGCAGACTAGGCTATAAGGCTACGTTTCTTTGCATGCTTTGATATGCTCACATCATAATAACAAACCAGAACTAACCAAAACTTAGAAATTAGTCCGATTATAAACAACAGATCCCAAAGTTGTACAAAATAACTTATAAATATTTAAACTAATTGTAAGATCAAAAACACTTTTTCTAAAACCTTACAGGTTGAAAAATAATTCTAGAACTACAAACCCATTTTTTTACCTGTAAACTAAAAACCGGGGTAAACATTAACCCTACAGGATTTTTGCTTTTAAAATCGTTCTGAAAAGCAGTAATCTGACTTATGGGTACTAAAATTTTTTCGTTTTTTTATGTCCAACAGAATGGTAAATAGCAAATTCAATTTTATCAAGATTTAGTTGGTTAAAAATCGATTTGAACAGTTATAAGTACTGAAAAACTGTCAAACAAACAAAAATTCATAACTATTATTCTAAACAACCGATTTTCAAATTTCCATCGGAATTTCACGACACATAAGGCATAGAAAAAATTTGGCATCAATGTTTTGCTAAAAAAGTCTATTTACTTGGGAATTTGAAAATTCAAACAAATTGAGAATCCGACCAATGGAAAAACCAAATAAATATCCATAAAAGATTGGTTTTTAAGAATCTATTTCTGTTTCTGTCATGGAAAATATCCATAAAAAAAAATAAAATTTAACAAATATAAAAAAAATATTTAAAAGTACAGTTACGATTTTACTTATTATTATTTACTTATCAAAATTTATTTGGAGTAGATATCTACACCGGTTTGCAGAGCTGTCAAAGTACTCTTAAATAGTACTTCCATTACAAGTACCAAGTTTTTGATTTTTTAAAAATTACTTCAAGTACAAGTACCAAAGATTAATTAAAATGTCCTTGCATTTTCAAGTAAATTGAAAAAGTACTTGAAGTACCCCAAGTATTTTACTTGAAGTAAACCAAAGTACTTGAAGTAAAACAAAGTACTTGAAGTAAAACAAAGTACTTCAAGTAAAACAAAGTACTTGAAGTACATAAAAGTACTTTTAATTACTTCAAGTAAAACAAATTATACTTGAGTAGTATTTTTTGTAAGGAAGTTAGAGGGTTTATTCCTCAAAACGGGGTTTTCTAACAACTCCTAAAAGCTTTAAGGACTGAGCGCTACGTCATTAAAAAGGTGGCCAGTCGGTAAAAACTATAGTTAGGAAAACAAGTAGGGTTGCTAAGTGTCCCGTTTTAAGTCGGGATCTTATGCATCCGATGTCCGAAATAATGTAAAATTTCGTATGTAAATTTATGGCAACAGGCCTACCATGCCTTACTCGGGTGAGCGCTTGGGCCTTAAACTATTATAGGAAATATTGGTTTTTCCCAAAATGGGTTTTTCCCTGTGGTTGCCAACGGGTTGGCGTTGGCACCCGTTGGTATCCGATACATCCGCCAAAAGCGAGTGTTTTCATATGGGTGCCTACAGCAGGTTGGCACCCAAAACCTATTCTTGGGATACCTTCTACTATTAGGTATCTTTCTTTTTTGTTTTCACCAGACCAAAGCACTTATAATTTTTACGTTGACACAAGATCGATTTAAAGAACAAAAAGTCTAATTCTCAGTAATAGTTACACTTCTCTTGCTGTTGGATCCAATTCAAATGAGCGCTGTAATGCAATACAATAGAAACAGTTGCGCGTATTTCTTGTTGTAACTTGTTTGTACGATTATCTAAGGCGTGTAAATTTGAGTACTTGGTTGATTTTTTACTTCAAGTACTTTTTATTTACTTGAAGTATTGTTTTTACTTTAAGTACTTTTTATTTACTTGAAGTACTTTTTTTACTTCAAGTACATCGTAATACTTCAAGTACTTAAATAAATACTTCAAGTAATTTACTTGGTCAAATCAAGTAAAAATCCAAGTATCTTCATAAAAACTAATCAAGTACAAGTACAAGTACCTCCTAATAAAAAGTACTTGAAGTAAAATACTTGAAGTACAAAAAAGTACTTCAAGTAAAATTTTACTTGAAGTACTTCAAGTTTTGACAGCTCTGCCGGTTTGTAGTTTGTAGTTCTAGGGTTCTAGAAACGCAACATAATACTGATAATACGAGAAAAAATGGTTACTATAGTTATATTTACGCATGCATCGCAAGCTTTAATGCAATCTTCTAATGAATCACATCGAAAGAAACATACATATATATTTTAAGTGAACATCCCTATTTTATTCACTATTTATAAAAATACAATTTAAAAATGTAAAACAAAGAGTTTTTAATATATCTCGTTACTGTCTGACTATCAATGAATTCTTTCAAGCGATGCCGTTGAAGCGTGTCATGTTGCGCCTTTGAAGTACTTTTACACTTTTCAGTTCCTCTCCTTTGATTAAGTTTATTAGACACATTTATTATACCTGTAGTCGATATTAATTTTTTCCAACAGTTGTCTCTAAAAATAACAAAATCTTTAACCTTTAGATGCATATTACGAAAATTTTTTATTTCTCGGCAATTAAAAAAAAAAAGTTAAATACATATGTAGTGTCAATTTAGTGCTTGGTTATTTTGTGTAAAAGCTCTACAGGATACTAACTTTCTTGGCACGTGCTTAGTACATACTATTCTTTTCGAGGATAAAGGAATAAACTTTCTAATTTTGACTTTTTTTACTACAGCTAGCATGATTGTGTTTTTGAGGAATTAACTTGGACAAGATTTTTGGTGTTCCAGTCTGGTATTAATTGAAAATTCTATAAAAATGATATCTAAATTTGCTTGAATAATTTTATTTTCGGGGGGCTAATGCAATAATAATTTTGCCCATAAAAAGGTTAACATTTTCTTCTGCGTTAGGAAACCATGTGCTTAATTAGGGCCGCCGCCAGAAAAAAAGTAGGGGTGAAAAAAGGTGGGGTTTAAATTTTCTAGCGTAGAATTAATTGAATTAAAAACCAAATAAAATCTTACAACTTTTTTTTTCTAAATAATAATCATATTCATTTGATTTAATACTAGGGAAATAGGAACTTGGAACATTGTCTTTCGTGATTTAACATACATTTATCTAAGATTGCATAGCAGAAGTCGGGTTGTCTTTTAAACTACAACACCAACAGAACGACAGCTAACGGAATTAAGAAAGCATGTTTTTTTTAAAATTTTTGGACTTCAAAACAAGCAAATCTGCAGATGTAATTTTTTTTTTTCGATTAAGGGGCCACTGTAAAATTTTCAAAAAAACGATTTTTTTTTCTGGTTAAAATAATACTTTTTTGCTTTTTAAAAAGTAAGGCAAAGATAATTAAACATAAAAAAAAAACTTTCAAATTTCCTTTTCCTGCGGCGGTCGGTCATCTATAAAATGACGGAATATACCCTAAACCCCCTGCTCAACAGGCTCAACTGCTTTTTATCTTTTTTCTCGTTTCTGATACACTCAGATGTCTTAAATGTCTGCAGTCAAAAGTTCTGAAATTGCAGATTCCTGGTAAAAAAAAATAATAGTCAAATTTATCATATTTTTATATACAAACTTTAAACGCGTATATCTCAAATCACGACTTTTTTTGTAGGCATCAGAACCTAATCAGTTTTAAATATTTTTGCTAGATATTTTTAAAACATATTTAAAATAAAATTTTCATAAATTAATTAAAACATTTGGTATAAACAAATAATGGTCATTTTTTTGGTCGAAATTCGACATTTTGACGAGAAGTAGCTACAGCCCCCGCTATTGCTTAATTTTTTTTTACTTGCTGTTTAATACATAGGCAATAACATGCTAAAAAATATTTTTTATTTGATTTTTTCTTTTCTTCAAAAAGTGACAAAAAGACGTTTTTTCAAGTGTTTACAGTGGCCTAACCCCTTAAAATATTTTTCCTTCTTTTTAAGAAAATCCTTTTGTTAGTTTTTAACAACTTGTATAATCTGGGACAATATTAATATTTAAGTGACACTTTAATAAACTAAAATATTTGTTTTTTTTTTTAATTTTCACCTATTTTTGGATTTTAAAATCATGTTTTTTTTTTTATTTCATTGTAATAAAAATCAGATTACATTAAAAAACAAGCCTCCAAAATAAAACGCAAATAGCATCGATTGAAAATTGTTTTGGGCAATTTTAAATAGAAATCCATGTAAAAAGTACAGATATCATCAGCTTTTTAAAAACTTTCAGCAACAGTTAATATTGCCTACACTACTTTTTAAAAATCGGGTTAAAATAACATCAAAAAAGAAACAAGTTTTTTTTACCTTTTCATAATTTTTTAAATTTTAAAAATTTTGAGGTTTATTACTTTCGGAAATTATAACCAGAAGTTACTTAAGGAACTTTATTTATATTTATAGATATTTTGAATAAAAAAAAGTAAAAGCGGGAAAGTCGCACTTAATAGAAGTTTTAACCTACTTTTAAAAAAAGAGCATAAATATAATTTTTTTTAAAAATGATTTTTTTTTAAATTCCTTTTAGATCGTTTTTTTTTTTGTTCCTTACAGAACGGTTAAAATAAGTTAAAGACGGGATTTATTATTGTTTATTCGTTTTGAAAAAAATTTTTTTTGGGGTTTATTAGGAATAGTGGTTTTCAGAGCAAGTGCGGAAAGTGATTTTTTCCCAACGCGATTACCGTGGGGGAAAGACATTTTCCGCACGGTAATCGCGTTAGAAACACTATTTTTACCACGACCCCATTAAAAAAAACAACTTTTAAACATTTAATGTTTAAGTAACATTATTTATAACAAATTAAATATGCAAAAATACTTCTATGCTTTTCATTTGCTTCTTCTCGCACAAATTTAAATATTGGTATATTTGATGCTCGTATGTTTCTTTTGATTTACATGGTAACAGGTTCATATTCACCTCATTGGTAGCCTTCACAATATCTTCAGGTAGCTCTTCGTCGAAATAATTTATTAGTTGACTCTACATTACAAACCTTTAAGTCTTAGAAATACTTTAACAAACTTGGACGGCCTAGGACATTATTTTGCTACCAATAATGCAAAACAAAACCTGGTTTAATTGTTATTTGACCAATATTAAAAAAAATTTTACAGAAACTTCAAAAAAAGTTTTTAAAAAAAAAATTTCATATTTAAAAAATACGACAGAGTAAATTTAATACAAGCATCGAAATTGGTAGGTATTGTTATTAAGAAATGACCCCAAATTTTTTTTTGTTATTAAGTACAATTATTTTTTAAATTTAAAAAAATTTAAAATTTTAAAAATACATTTTTTAAAAAAATTAATATAAAACCCCAAAAAATTTTTACGTTTAACCGATGTGATGATTGTGATGAAACGGCGTGCTGTTCCCCCAATTTTTTTAAAATTTAAAAAAAAATTTTTTGACTAACTTTTGACGCATGTTTTTTTTATTTTTTTAATTTTTATTAAGCATTAAAACTGTGAGCATCAATTTTTACTTTTTTATAGGGGTGTCCCAAAGTAAGGGGAAAACAGACAAAAAGAGTTTCCCCTTAAAGGTCGAAATAATGCAATTAACGTAAACTTGCCCTATCAAAAAGTTGATAATAACTTGATACAGGGTGTCAAATTTTGGGTTTTTTTTTTTTTTTTTGTAATAATGTCTTCACTACATAGCTAAAAAAAATTTGGGGGGTTTGGGGGGGTTTTTTTAGGGGAAATTAAATTCGTTCATACTTTTGATGTTGCAAGTAGAGGCTATGGTATCTCACTTTTTTAGACTGCATAATTTTTTTTGCAGTATATTGACCGAAAAAACGTTACTATATTTTCCCGCAAAAAATACCTCATTTATCTGGGGACCTGTTTTTAAGATAAACGCACTTTTCCAGGGAAAAATTTTTTAAAAATATTTTTAAAAGCTGATTAAAGTCCCCCGAGCCAAACCAAAAACCCCCTAACCCTCGCTCAACCCCCCCAAAAACAGCCAAAAATCACTGGGGATTTGGGGATCTTTGAGGGTGATTTTGGGGTGGTTAGGGGGGGTTTTGGGGGTTTTGGGCCCTGGAGACTTTTCATCAGCGTTTTAAAAAAATATTATTTTCAAATTTTAAAAAAAATTGGCCACAACCCATTTTTTTTATGAAAATTGCGGGGTCCTTTATAGGTTTATATCGAAAAAGTTTTTTCCTAGAGAAAAGATTTTTGATGCAGAGGTAATTATTGTAACTTTTTTTTTAATAAACGGTCAATATAGAAAGCAAAAAAAAAATTTTTCATCTAAAACAATTGGTAGGCACGGCCCCCTGCAGCAACATTAAAAGCATGAACAAATTTGAATTTTTTGCCTAAAAACCCCCAAACCTCCAATTAAGTATCGCTATGTTATTAAGTTAAAAATTATTACGAAACCCAAAAACCCCAAAATTTAAAGTTTGAACCCTGTATATATATATATATATATATATTATATATATATATATATATATATATATATATATATATAATATATATATATATATATATATATATATATATATATATATATATATATATATATATATATATATATATATAAATATAAAATATTTTTTTTTTTTCTTCTGAGGTTGAACCAAATCAGAAACCCCCCCCCCCCTTTCCAGCCCGTAGCTCAATGGTTCCGTGGGCTCGGGGAACCCAGGCCGCGGCTATGGGGGCCTGCGTAGCCAACTAAAAAAGGGTTTTTTTTTTTAATTTATCGTAAAAAAAAAAATGCCCCTTTCGTACATTGTACGCCCATAATCTTAATTTAGTTTTAAATGTTTTTTATAATGAAAAAAAAATTAGACATTTTTTTGATTTTGTGCAAAGTTTTTTGTTTTTTTTTGCACACAGTATCAAAAGATGGGCGTTACCAAATTATTTACGAGCGAATCAAATATTAAATTAAAAAAACTGAAAAAAACCCGTTTCTTCACAACGATGCAATCAAAGCCCTACGATTTAGGTACCTCGATGTCCTTAAGGCTTTATAAAAAATAATTTTAACATCGAATAATAAATCTGAAATCGACCATTCTAAAGTTTTAAAAAAGTACGTTAGAAAGCTTTGAAACAGTATTTTTAATTATTTTAGAATCTAAAATTTTAAGCAGTATAGATACGGTATCCAAACTTTACAAAATGAGAACAAGATTTTAAAAAAATCAAAAATTTTAAAAAATTTTTTTAAATTCAATAACTACCCTTCGAGAAGAATTTTTAAATAAAAAAAAAGACGCCCAGGTTACGGCAAGTAAAGGGGGATAATTCCAGAATTTGTAAAAAAACGAATTTCTAAACGTAAACGGGTTTTTTTATAATTTGCCAGTGATTTTGTTTTTCAAAGTAGTGAAGATATCTTTGAGAATTTTTTTTATAAAATTTGGGGTATTATTAAAAGAGTTACAACATAGAACAGTTAGTTTGAAAACTACCCCTAACTTCGAAATTTTGGATACAGAGGTTCCATTAAATTTTGATGATAAAGTTATTTTCAAATGGCAGAAAATATTTGTAGCATATATGAGGATGACATATAACATACTTTCTAATCAATTATTAGCTTTTCGTACATGTTTTTTTTTAGATCTTACAAATATTAAGTCAGTAAAAGATTTGTTGAAATTTATCATAGTGGGGAATTACTCATCGAGTAGTAGCTTTACTGAAATTATAACTTTTGTTTTTTATGTTTCAAAATTCCTGTAACTGTCGATAGGCAGAACGATCGTTCTCAAAATTAAAATTAATAAAAACTTATCTAGGAAATTCGATGAATCAAAATGATTATCTTCTTTGGCAATGCTGTGTATTGAAAATAATGTTGCTCCCCATAGATTTACAGAAAATTATTAAAATTTTTGCTACTGCAAAAATAGAAAAGAACTTTTTTTAAGTAAGATATTTATTTAGGTACTATTCATTTAAATTCGTATCCCTCTATTTTGTTTGTTGTGTTTTTCTTTGTGTTGGCATGTTTTTTTAAAAAATTATGTTGTTGTTTTTTATATGTATATGTGGACGTATCTATGTAGGACCTACAATTACGACTATTTCTTAAAGTTTTTTATATTTTTAATAAATGCTTTTATATGTATTTAAAGACATTTATTAAAAATAAGAGTTTTTTTTTATTTTTTTTTTGGTATGAAAACCTTTTGGTTTTAAGTGGGGAATTAAGTAATTTTGAAATTTTGGTGGTATGTGAGTATGTAGGTATGAAACAAAATAAGATAAACAAAAAAAAATTTTTTTAAGCCTAAAAATACCTATGTATGTATATGTATAAGTTTTTGAGCAGGGGCCCTTTAAAAATTTTAACGGGGCCCCCAAAATTTTAATTGTGGGCCCCCAAAACCCCCCCGGGGCCCCCAAAAAAGTTTAGCTATAACCCACTAGGGGGCCCGCAGATAGAGCTTCGAACCCAGGCCCGTTGTCTTGCTGCTACGGCACTGTCCCTTTCACCCATCAAACATAATTTTAAAAAAAACAAAAAATTAAAACCCTTTTTTTAAGTTTTTTTTCATTACAAATTGTAATATTTTTTAAACTAGTAATGAAATTAGAAAAAAATGAAGACATGAATGTAATCTAAATTAAAAAAAAAACGAAAAAGAGGGTATTTTGTGGCTTTACTTTTTAACAAAAAAAATTTAAAAAGGTCCGTTAGATGAATAGGGCAAGGTTGTTTTTTTGCTTATTATATTTATTTTTAGCATTTGCGTCAAAATACCTCGCAAAAAGTAAACCGAAATTACAAATACTGCGTAATTTATTTTTTTTTTAATTTACCATATGACATACACTCCCCGGCAAAAAATTAGCCACCTAAAATTTTTGATTAGCTTTGATGATTTATGACTGTTTTATTTGTATTCCAATTTTCAAGATTTTTTCTTCAGTTTGTAGGTACGTATTAACATTGTTTCTTATTATTCTGGTTATACTCACTTGTGGCTTAGGTGGTATTATACGTGGGTGAATGGTAACGTTGTATTTTGTCTCACTTGTTTTTCCCTGGGGACCGTCTTGATTTTTTTCGGAGGCACCCCCCTCCGAGTTTTTTTTGCCTAATCTGCTATTATCTTTTATACTAATTCTTGCACTATTTTTTTCCTTCTACAAGTCAGTATAACCCGAGACTGGTTGGTTGATATATTCCTCTGGGCTCATTTTCGGTTGCCCAAATAATGCCTTTTTTTTGTTTTTCAATGCTTCACATTCGCACAGGGTATGGTAGGCTTTTTTCCCCCCTCCCCCTTTGCAACTTGGGTCCTCAATGAGCCATTTGGTATGTGTTTTTAGGTTACGCCCCCTGTTAGCAGCCCTATTGTTATAGGAATTTTTTTTTATAAGCCCTCCTTCTATTGTTTTTTTCACAGTGCAGAAAAGAACATTTTTTTTTAAATTACAGAACTGTATGTTCCTATAGGAATTCTCTCACTTTAAAACACCTTGTGGAAAAATTAAGGTAGCTGTTAAAAAAATTTAACAGGGGTGGCGTTAAAAGTAAAACTCTAATCGCTCATTGTTACAATAAAGACGTTCTTGAAAATAAAAGATTCCATTGCCCTTCTATTGGGAACCAATTTATATAGATATATTCACGATAACGCTAGACCTTACATTGTCCAAATAGTAAATAAGTATAAGAATACAGTTTTATTGAGAATATTAAAATGACCCGCATGCAGCCAAGATTTTAATCCGATTGGGCATTTAAAGGATAAATTGAAAAGCCATTCTCCGTTGTCCTATGCCGTCAGGAAAGGTAGAGTGAAGTTTGGCATCGGCAAAGAAATACTAGACTAGACATTTGATGCAGACAAGATTGTGAGCTGCCATTGCTGCGAGAGGGGACATGCCCACTATTAAATTGGTGAAAAAATATAGTGCGAATTTTTCAATAAAAAACAAAAAGTTTATTTAAAAACTGTGCAGTTCTTACAAGATAAAAGATAATGGGATAATTCAAAAAACCAAATCTCAGAAATACCTTTAATTTTAAACAAAATTAGCTATCTTAATTTTTTCACAAGTTATTTTAAAATTAGGACAAAATACAGTATTTTCACTCACCCACGGATGGTACAGGGTTTTTCCGTATATTTTGGAGCACCAGCAGAGCTTTTATTTTAAGAGTAAGAAGAAACTTTAGTTTTGGAGTTTCAGATTTTTACTGAACCGTCAGGATTTTTCAACAGATAAAAAAAAAAACATAGGAAATGTGTTTAAAAATAACGGGGGTTTGTTTTTTTAAATGAAACACTCTGTTTATTATTATTTTTTTGGCTTCCCTACTTTACTCTGATTTCAAATATATATATATATATATATATATATATATATAAAAAATATATAAAAATATATATATATATATATATATATATATATATATATATATATACAGGGTGCCAAAATTTAGTCGCATGGGGATCTGAAAACCCTAAGAGATACGAAGTCGGTTAAATTATGGCAAAGTCTGTCCGGTAGCGTAGTGGTCAGAGCCCGGCTCGCCGCCCGGCGATCCGGGTTTGAAAATCCGCCGGGGGGCATATTTAGGTAGTAGTTATTTTAACCCGTTGGGGTTACCGCGTTGCAAAAGGGGTTTGAAAGAAATGCAATATTTGCATGTTTAGTGCTTGGGCAGCGTTGACGGAACTGGGGCAAAAAGATGGGTTAAACATCGAAAAACCCGCACTCACGGTACTCTGGTACTTGGGAGTTTTATGTATATGTATATGTCTAGTATATATAGTATATATGTATATGCAAATCCTCCGTGAGTTGTCACAAAAATTAAAAAAAAAAAAAAAAAGTTGCGCAATTGGTACCTAACAACATGCCTATTGAAAGTTGTAAAATTCCGAGTTTTTCCGGAGATATCCGGAAAAAAAAAAGAAAATTGCTAATTTCGTTTTTAATTTTTTTTAACGTTATTTAAAGAGATATGGAAAAAAAAAAACATTTCTTATGGCCATTTCTTGCTTACAAAAAGGTTGAGAGATTTTCCGTGACGTTTCTTTTTGTTAAACCATCATCAACTTTAATTTTTAAAATATGGACCTGGGTTTTTTATTAAATTTTTTTGAACCTCTTATTATCCCAATTACAAAAAATATAACACTTAATATTTATTAAAAAAATGGAACGCCCCTATAAGAAATGATGGGTTCCTTTCTAATCATTGTCTGATGGAAAAAATATGTTTATTTAATGAAAAAATATTAAGTGTTATACATCATTGTAATAAAAATTATAACTGTTCAAAAAATTGCAATAAACAATTAATCCTATTTAAAAAAATAAAGTTGATGATGGAAAAAACGAAACGTTTTACAAAATCTCTTAAGCTGTTTTGTAAACTTAAAAAGTGGCCATAAAAGTATTTTTGTTTTTCCATATCTCTTTAAATAGCGTCAGGAAAAAAAAAAACCAAATCGGCAAATTTCGGTTTTTTCCAGTTTATTCCGGAAGTATGGAATTTTACAACCAATAAGCATGTTGTTAGGCCCCCAAATGCGCAACTTGCAATAACCGACTTCGTATCTCTTCGGTTTCCGAGATTCCATGCATGCATTGAATCTGTACCCTGTATATAAATATATTTTATATATATATATATATATATATATATATATATATATATATATATATATATATATATATATTAATTTATTATGTTTTTTTAAATGAGGTTAAAGTAAGGCAGTTAAAAAAATAATAATATACAGGGTGTTCCATTTAAAAAAACCAAACTTAGTATTTTCAAACACATTTCCGATGTTTTTTTGTTTTATCTGATGACAAATTCTGATGATTCAGTAAAAATACTTCAACTGTTATAATTTAAAGTTTCTTCTAACTCCTAAAATAAAAGCTCTGGTGGTACTCCAAAATATACGGAAAACCCTGTACCCTCTAAGCAAAAAGTGTTTACTCGTATTACCAGAATAACAAAAAACAATGTCATTACATGTGTGTACCTGCAAACTAATGCAAAAATCTTAAAAATCAAAATATAAATAAAAAGGTTATAAATCTTCAAACTTAAACAAAAACTGTAGGTGGCGAAATTTTGTGCCGGTGAGTGTAGAAATGTGAACACCATTAAGATCATTTTTGGGTGCAGAATAATATCAAAAGTATTTATCCGTTGAGTATCACATGTTTCTGTTCTTGAATTTAATATCAAAAATATGAGGAAAAAATATGAAAGCATAAAAAAAAGAACAAAGAAAGTGCAAGGTTAGGGGTCTCTTCAAATGGACTGTAAAGAGATGCATAAGAATCGCTACCTACAAATATTTTAAAAAAGCGACATATTTCTCACAGGTCGTCTGTGGTCAAGAAAAGAAAAAACAATCTGTAAAGGTGTAAGGTAATTCGACCTCGGCACGGCTTAGCCTCGGCTTTCCGTGGCAACAAAAATGAACAAGCCGCGCTAAATGTGTACGGATACGAACCTAAAGAGTGGGATCATATTAAGGCAAATGACTCTTCTTTGGGTGAAATCAAGATTGCTAAGAGTTCCTCAGATATGGAAACAATATTTTAAAGAATGCATGAGTATACGGATTAGAAAGTAAGAAATACATGGCTTAAAAGAGAAATGAAAAAAATAAATAAAATAAGCCAGAAGTATGTACACTTTTGACACAAATAAAAATCGAATTATCAATTAAATAACAAGATCCCGACATAAATTTATAATTTTGTCAATTTTAAATTTTTAAAACTGTTTTTGAAAACAATTAACATATGAACAGGAAATTGAAATACACGTCAAAGTACAGTGCCCGCGAAAATGCAAACATTTTATGTAAATCCAGCAGAAAGTATTTTTTCGGCTTTTGAACAGTTGTTGACATGCCCTGCGGTTTGGTCAATAATTTCGATATTTGGATAAACGTAAAAGTAAAATATTTTGCATAAATTACTGTTCGGTAGATTGACGTATGGTCAGTGGTGTAATGGAGAAAAGCGGCTCATTTTGAGAATCATTCAATTTAAGAACTTGTTTCAATAATGTAGGTAAAAAAATATTATTGTGTAAGATAGCTTATTGTAATAACTTGTGTAGGATTACCTATATTTTAGTGGAGAAACATGTTTTACTTATTTTTACCCAGATTTTTCACATTTTTACACTGTTCCTTGTGGTAAAAAAAATTTTGATATTTGCTAAGATCTCCTCTCCCCCAAGTAAAGATATATATATATATATATATATATATATATATATATATATATATATATATATATATATTATTATATATATATTATTATTATATATATATATATATATATATATATTTATATTTTATATATATATATATATATATATATATATATATATATATATATATATATATATATATATATATACCGGGTGTTGCTCCGCCGAGCGGGACATAGGGAATCCCATGTAAATTTTGAAGTAGTCAAATATTGGCTCCCCTAATTATTTTAGAAAAAAATGCTATTAGGATTTATTGAAGAGCACAATAAGTTCCACCCAAAATGAAAATTTGAGCATTTTTCAACCAACCAGTAAAGAGTAAACTGCTTAAATACTTCTGCAACGTCTACATTTAGAAATCAATTTATGACGAAAATATCAGGATTTAATCAAATGCTCAAATATTCCTTCATTAACTGCCAGACAATAACCCAAACGATTATAAAACTCATTTCTTACGTTGGCTAGTTGGTACATCAATATTCTGGCACATTCAGTGGAAATAGCATTCCTTAGCTGGTCTAAATTTTCATATTTTTTATTGGTATAAAGCTTAGTTTTTAAATGCCCCCATAGAAAAAAATCGTTTGGCGAAAGATCCGGAGTCCTGGCTGGCCAAGATATTACGTGGTTCAGGCCTATGATGTCGTTATTAAATGCGTTGTTCAAGTATTCGCGCACAGCTCTGGTACTGTGTGCTGGGCAGCCATCCATTTATACCAAATCTCTTGATTTTCACGAGCAAGGTTGTAAACAGGCAAAATTTGTTCCATAAAAGTTCCAAAAAGTACTCCGCATTCAAATTTCGGTCAAGGAAAAATGGTCCAAGGATATGGTGGCCGAAAATTCCCGCCAAAACATTAATTTTTTGTGGATATTGAGTCCTTGTCTCAACAAATCGATTTTGGTTTTCGTTACTCCAGTACTGGCAATTTTGAATGTTGGGTTCGTTGTTTAATGTAAAAGTGCATTCGTCAGTAAAGCAAATATTTTGTAAAAAACCTCTGTCAGTGTTTGTCCTCTCCATCATCTCAAAGTAAAATTCCTGTCGTCGTATTTTGTCTCCGTCCCTTAATTCTTGGTGTTTTTCGTACTTGTAAGCGTGGTATTTACATCTTTTTAAAATTCGAGATATTGTGGTGTGGTCTTGTAAAGTAATGTCCTCCAGTTGTCTCATGCTAATGTTTCCTTCGGCCTCCTCTACACAAAGTATCACGTCTAAATCCCTCTCGTTTTGTACAATTTGTCTCTGATTTTCACGTCGATTTTCTTCACATTTGCAATTATTGATTACTGTGCCTGTAGTTTCAAATTTTTTTATCGTCCGTTCTATTGTCGATTTACTTGGTATTGGCCTATTGGGAAAATAGGCTGCAAACATGTCCGCTACTCTTCGATAACTATTTCCCTGATAAAACCATTTTATAATAGTGATTTTTTTTTTATTTGAGTAGTTCATTATTTAAAAATGATGTGACATTGATCTGACAACTTGAGAGTAAGAGGTTAAATAATTTTTCTGGTATTTTATTATAAACTTCTAATAATACAGGGCGCGTAAGAAGATGTGAGATTCTTAACTTATTTTAGCATTTATTTCTTAGCTGGCGGACTAAGAAGAGCTGAAATTTGTACACTGGGTTCCACCTTTCGTGCTCTTTAAAAAATCCTAATAATATTTTCTTCTAAAATAATTAGGGGAGCCTACCACTTCAAAATTTACATGGGATTCCCTATGTCCCCTATATATATATATATATATATATATATATATATATATATATATATATATATATATATATATATATATATATATATATTTATTTGTTTTGGGACGTCGATAAAAACAAAACTATAGGGATAAAGTAAGATTTATAGGACAAGCCTAACACAGAAAGCTCGCCAATCAAGAAACTCATTAATTTTATAAAACCCATTGACGATGAGCAAGCATCTGACTTTTCTTTTCAATATTTTAAATTTTAATTGCTCTCAGTTCATAGGAATTTAATTATATAATTTAATAAGTAATAATTCCCTTCCGGTAGGATACCGAGCAGTTTCACCTTGAATAGTCTTGGCTGATTTTTAGCTTTGCTAGGACAGACTGTTTTTCGTCTCGCAATTTTTGGGTTGCTTCCTGATATTTTTTGTGTTGTTTTTTTGTATCGACTGAAATGTATGTGCTAAATTCAAATAAAAGCTTGGTTTATATCTATCAAAATACCCCCTTTTGTATCAAAAAAGTACAAGACAATCAATCAATGTGTTTAGGGAATCGGTTTTAAGTTTTAGGGTCCGACAGTTCGTCCAAGAGCTGAGCAAGAAAGGTCAATAATGACCGGTCGCATCAACAATTTTAAGTAAGGAACCCTTAGCACAAGGTAATCCTTAAAATGGCCAAACATGCAGTGATTAGCTACAATGGAGATTTGGCTAATTCTTAACGCTAAAGGTTCCCTTTAATTTGTTAGTACAACAAGCCATAAAACAATGAAACACGAAGCCTACCCAGACATAGCTAGAAAAAGAAATTTTTGGAGTGTAAAAGTGTTTTCTGAGGTAGTGTACGTCTCTTCCTTTAATGTCTTTATATGAAATTGGTACGATGCAATTTTTGAATCGTAACAAGACATTTTAGAGTAGGTAGTTGAGGCACTATGAAAATTTGTACAATGGTTCTTTTATAATATCAAAACACAAAAACACACACCTGGACAAAGCATAGCGGCGCTAAACGGGCAATTTGAGATTTTACCAAAGCAATATTTACATACAAAAAATATTTGTTGTCAAATAGATAGATCATTTCGCTGAAACATTCTACCTGCCAGGTGATCGAAAACGTATTACATAAGTATGAGTGAACAGCGGAGGGTAAGTTGAAGTGTAAGAGCTCAGCCGCTACCTTAACTTAAAGGCGTTGCGATGCAATTGGCTCCCGTCAAAGTAAGTGAGTTACAGTACTTATGAGGTCTTTACTGAGTATTTTGGAGTAGATATAAATAATTTTAAAAATTTTACCATCTATTTAAAATTATAAAAAAACCCGGGTTTTAGTAAATTGTATTTATCTTATTATACATAGTATAGGTCAGTCAATTAAACATTTTTTCATGTATTTTCTGGTGACTCATTCAATTAATTTTGTATTAATATCCACTTCAGCCCAAAACGCAACTCTTTTTCACCTGAGACAATTGCCGATATATACAATTTAACTTACCCATACTGCACTTATGTATTACGTTATGATCACCTGGCAGGCAGAATGTCCAAGCAAAATGATCCCTCTCTTGATAACAGTTCCTTTTCTATACAAATATTACCCTGTTAAAATCTTAAAGTGCCGGTTTAGCCCTGCTGCCCTTTAGCCAGATCTGCATTTTTGTGTTCAGATATTATAAAAGAACTATTGTACAAGTTTTCATAGTGCCTCAAATGCCTGTTCTAAAATGTCTACCAGAAGATCAATTCTTTAGTATTAACCGAAAAATGTCGAAATTGACAAATGTCGCTAATAAGTCTCGATTGCTCTTTTTGTTTTACATTTTTAAGTGTTGTGCAAGTCTTAATCTTTTAGAAAGTTTGCCGATTGGCAAAACTAGGCAACAGTGTATATGTGAATAATTAAACGGTAAAAAGCTGTTTAAAAAGCGATAAGAATAGCCAACTTTAGAAAATCATATCTCTGTTATTACAAATCCTAAAAACCGTTTTAAAGAACGTATTAACATATTTTTTGTAAAGTAACAATTGTACCTAAATTCACGTGCAAAACAGTTAAGGGCCAAAATTTAAAAAATATATAAAATTGATTTTTTTTGCTTCGTTCTTTAAATATGTTTCTCTCAAAAATTTTTTTTGGACTTTAAAAGGTGACATTTCGATATTATATTTATAATAAGTCCAAGTATTTTTATTTACGTCTATAATGAATTAGTAAAAAAATCAGAATGGCAAGTACCAAAAAAACTGCAAACTTGCTATTTTAATTAAATTTTTGCTATTTTACACCACCGTTTTTCGATGTTTTATTTTAAAAAAATTCATGATGTGCATAACCAACCAATTCTCGGATAGAATTAGGGTAAACAAACACTGTGTGGCTTTAGTATTATTAAATGAGAGGGCGAGAGAGTTCTTGTAAACACACCTCACCCCCACGATTATATACTACAGAGGATGGTTCATTTTGCAATGTGTATTTGTCTTCTCTAGTCCAAACTACCCTAAAAGTACTTCAATAAACGCAAATTGTTTAACAAAATCACCACAAAAAAACAGAAAACCCTTTAAAACATACATGATCAATTGGCCAAATGGACGTAAACAAAACGATTTAGCACCGGTGGTGACGTCAAACCCCGCCTGCCCCTGCTAAATTTTCCAACGTAGGTTAAATGGAACTAAGTCATCCATTATTATAATCATTGCTTGGAACTGTCACATCAATAAATGTTTATATTTAAATCGATATCTAATATAATCGGGTTTTCCATATTTTAGGCTCAATTAAACGTATGAAACAATCAAACCCCTTTAAAGTTGTAGTTCCTGTCTAAACTACATAATCAATAGTCTATCCTAGGTACGGCGCTTATTACGGTCAATGTTGACGTCTTTATGATCCGTCATTAAAGTGAAGGTGGTCAGTTTTTCCTTGCCGTTACATTAATGCAATATACGTTTTTCTTGTTAATGCTGTAATAATTTTCCACTGCAGCAGTACTTCTTAGCGGTAAAAATGCTAGTAATAAGTTCATTAGAAGAATGTCCGTAACTTTTGCGAAGTGTGTATTGATAGAAAATATTTATGTGCACGCGCTTGATTCGGTACTATTTATAATTTACACACACCTGACACTAGTTCACTCGTAAAACAGCTTTTCTTAAGACTTAAATGAAATTGAAATATAGAATTAATAAAAGTGTCTTTTATCTAATTAAAAAAAAAAACAAATATTTTTATCATCTGTGAAACGAGATATTAACAATCAAATTGTGCATAATTAACATTGTCGATTTCTCTTATGTATGAAAGCCATACATTCATTTCGGCATATCTCGAAAACAATTCCTACGATATTTCTTAAAAACTAATGAAACATAAATTGAAGTATTAGAAAATTAAAAAAAAAAAAATAAAAATTGACCGTGACTAGGTAAAATTGATTTTCGTAAAAGATCATTTTTCTAATAAAGCATCATTAGGTTTAAACACATAATTTAATGTTTAGTTTTAATTCCCATAAATTATTCAGTATAACAACGAGTTTTTTTGCGTGAAAACATAAAGAGTAACTTAATAGAAGATGAAGCGACAGTACATGCCGCCAAAAACTCTAAAAGAGTTCTGCGAGAAGTGTTTAATGGCCGACTCAGTTCACTATTTGGTGATTTAAATTGGCTTTTAAGGTCCCCGGACTTAACTGCACCAGACTTTTTTTCTGTTGGGCTATTTAAAGTTAAAGGTTTTTGCAACTCGTTCAGAAAACATCCAAGATCTTAAGTCCGAATTTTAAAGAGGTCCGGTGAACAGATTAGGTTTTCCTTTATTGTGTCATGTATCACTTAATGCATTGAATTAATCACTTTTCAGGACGTAATTTTTTTAAAAGTTTAAATAAGTCGTATGTTATAGTAAATCCAAAGAGTGAATTGTAATTAATTGTAATAAAATGTTGGTTTTATTGGATTTTAACAATTTTACTAAGCAATTAAAATGGGTAGTCTATTATGGGAAACCCTGTATAACTGAATAACGAACAGACCTCATGTATGTACAGTCTTCTACAAAAATAATATTTTCAAGTTTTGAGAGTCTTTAACTTCTTGTAAAGCGTATTCGTTCTTTTCTTTGAAAGTGTTAGACAATGTAATGGTTTCAATAATACTAAAATCTTGGACTTCCATTGTCTTTATTTGTTAATTGTTACACAACGTTTTGGTTAGTGATGTATCTCCAACCGTTTTTCAAGTGATAACTAAAACTATTCCTTACGACTTATGTACTATCCCTTGTTCCCGAAGCTTGACCGACTTTTCACGGTTCAGCAACGGCAGCCGTTTCGGAATTTTTACACTGGTTTGCTAAATACATTTTGGTTGTTTACAATAATTGCAGCTTCCTTAAATTTTTTTTTTCCAGTGGGTTTCTTTATGAGCGGTTTTGCCCGACCATTGTATGCGGTGTTGTTTTGACCAAGCGTGTTCGGCAATTCCCGACTTCATTGGGTTTTCGTTCCAATGTTTTTTGTGTTTTTAACTCTTACTTCGAGGGGGGCTCTTTGTTTCCCCTATGTATACCTCACCACATTCACAGGGAATTTGGTAGATACAGTCATTGTTTGAAACATTATTGTCTGGTTTTGTCTTGGTGAGAATAGTGATGATGGGCTTCCCCCTGGGTTCATCGTCTCCCCAGTGGTAGCTAACATTTATATGGAATGGTTTAGGAACATGCAATTAAAATTTCAGTAATTAAACCAAAAAATTTGGCTAAGATATGTTGGGCGATACTTTTATTGTATGGACAGGTAATGACAAAGAACTTGAAGATTTCTTAAAACATCTAAATAGCATCAGACCTTGTATTAAATTCACAATGGAGAAGGAGCAAAATTCGGCCCTACCTTTCCTCGACGTTCTAGTCAAACGAAATAATGGACATGTACAAAGCTCGTTATACAGAAAACCTACCCACACTGGACAATATTTACAAAATTCTAATCACTCTAACGAAACCAAACAGGGGTTATACGTACTCTATACAATCGTGCAGTGACCTTATGCAACAG
>JAHBCN010005412.1:55765-71150 GCA_019359885.1 Listronotus oregonensis | reverse complement strand
TATAAATATATTTTGTCTTTTATTGGGTTTAAAATAATAAAACCCATCCCAAGTTAAAAAAAAGTACTTTTTTTTACGTGTAATTAAAATTCTCCCTTCTTGAAAGGTTAGAACCCCAAATGGCCATACATTATTAGGCATTTATATATTAAACAGTTACACCAAAATTTACAATAATTTATTGCTCATTTTTAAAAAAAAGCCCTTCAAATGAATCCTTTTTTGTACCTTGTAAAAATATATATATATATATATATATATATATATATATATATATATATATATATATATATATATATATATATATATATATATATATATATATATATATATATATATATATAAATTTTTGTATAACTAGTTGTCTAATTTACAATTGGGTGGGACAAAAAAAACATAAGGGGTCGAAGAGCGAAAAAAACCCCGCAGACGCATTCTGTTCAAGGTTGAAGAGTGGGAAAGGCACGCCTGCTTAACAAAGTTCAAGGTCGAAGAGCAAAAGAGTGGAAGGGACAAGCATGTGCATTAATTATCAAGGTCAAGTAGACGAAGGGGGGGAGGGGCACGCATGCGCAGTAACGCTCAAGGTCCAAGACAAAGAGTGGATGACGCGCATGCGCGGTCATTTAAAAGGTCAAGGGGGGGGGTGATATGACGTATCGCCCCGGGCCCCATTAAGGGGTCATATAATCATCGTGCACTATTTGGGTGCAGCGGGGGTATTATTTCCCTACTTTACGCTACTGTGGATACCTGGACACACCGGCCTAGGGGTAACAAAAAAAAAAAATCTTCTTGGCATCCCCGGTTTTAAAAGGGGCCTTAAGGCCCCCCCGAACCAACAATGTACTGTCAAACTACTGGAGCAATCAAGGGTCCCCCCTTAAAACTCTAGTGGGAGGGGTACACGGGACACTGTAGTAGTGATAAAAGAAACGTATCCAAATTTTCGTTGAATCCGAATATTAAACAAATCCGTATATTCCGGAATCACCCCAAATTCGAATACGTATTCGGTATAAAAAACGGGAGGGATGAATTCTTCCCGGCATCGACGCGGACTCAAATAGCGATCGGATCCGTAATCGTTACGAGCTGTCTTATAAAGTTTTTTTTCCTTTATCCCTGGATGGCGCTGTCCTTAATTAAAACACTTTGGGCATACGTAAAAAACTTAATTTTTTTAATAAATACTTTTTTTTTAAGCGAAAAAATAAGCGCTAAAAATTTTTGTTACTCCCCCACGGAAACGTAAATGTTGCGCGAACTTTCTTTTTTATGCTAGATAATAAAACAAAAAAAAAAGAGTAAACTTTATCCGCAATAATTTTAAAAACGACCTTCAAGCAAAAACAGATTGTTTACCTTGATTTTAAGTAACCCATTTTAAAAAATTAAAAAAATTTAAAAAAAAAAATGCGGGGGGGAAAAAAAGGGGTTCCTGAGAAAGTTATTTTTTTTTCATTTTTACTTGCAGAGCTGTTGTTTTATATTCTTGGTTCCTATGTTGAAACGAATATTTGTTTCTATGTTGCTTTGCTATAACTTTAAAAAAAAAAATAATAAAATTAAGTATACTGTTATATATTTTTAACCGTAACCTTTTTTTATTGCCGTTTAGTTTATTTTATACATTTTTTTTTTTAACAGAACAAATATTTTGATAAGCATAGCGAAAATAGATAATGTTGTGTAACAAAAAGGGGGGAATTTGAAGCCTGCGGCAACCCTGTTGATTACTTGCAACCAGTTATTCATTTCACGGCTTGCAACTTTTTGGGGAAATTTGTATCCTTTCCTCTATTCGTCCCCGCGCCGGGGTTTTCCTTCCCCGCTGTGCGCGACTCCCCCTATATTTCCCCTTTTCCTATGTTATAAGGATTTTTTGGATACGTATTCGCATATTGAATCCGAATCTCTCTTGTTCCCCAATACGTATAATCCGAATATAAAAAGGGTACGGAAATTTACATCACTACACTGTAATTAAAAACCCCATGCACAAGATCGGCCTAGCGGAAGAGGCCGCGAGTGCCCATGTGCAGGGGGGATAATCGGCGAAGCAATGGCCCAGCAATGGCACGACAAAATTGCAATCTTCGGCAATGACACCTTGTTCCGGGGGGGGTGAAAATCTCTTTCCCAACAGGATCATCAGATTTATTAGAAGTCTGGACCTGGGGGGAAAAAAAAAAAGGGTGTGAGTCGCAATAGACCGATCGGTCGCGGTGGAACGGGGTTATACCCACTCACTTTGGGGCCTCCCCCACCTACAATCTAACTTGAGAGGCCCCGAACTTCCCACTTTGTTTTTCCTTTATCCCTCGGGGTCCAGACTGTAGGACCCCCTGCCACCAGAAGTTTAGCCTTCTCCTCCCACAAGTAATTAGGTCTCTTGTCCCCAAAAAAATTCATCTTACCACACTTGGACACCCCCCGGGAAAGGGGTTGGTTTTACCTTCGCCCGTGGACTATCGTAATTAAAAACGGGGGCAATATTCTATTTTGCACTCCTAATAAAAAATAACAATTGTTGTGCATATCTACACATTTTGCTAGTGACCCCAATTTTTCCCTTTTAAAATCTGGTCAACCTTTTTTTATGTTTTTTAATAAATTTCTATTTCGCATTTCATTGTACAGGGGGGAAATTTTTGGGGGTTTTTTTTTACCAGCTCCCATATAAAAAAAGAAAAAGGGGGTTTGGGGTACTGTCCTATTTTTTTTTTAAACTTTTTTTGCCGCAAACGAATTTCAAAAACCCCCCCTTGGGGTTTTTCTACCGGGGCCCTTTTAAAAATTTTTTAAAAAATTTTAAATTTTTTACCCCGCAAAAGCCCAAACGCTTGATGTGTAGCTTCTCGAAGTTGATCAATATTGTGGTATTGCTCATATAATCTGATTTTTAACCCCATAAAAAAAAACCAAAAAAAATCTGGGGATCTTGGGGGCCCCCTGACAGGTCCATTCGTACCAATCAAATTTTTCTGAAAAAGTTGTTTCTAAATATTCTCTCACTATTTGAGCATTGGACGGGCCATCTTGCTGGTAATAAATATTATTTAAAACGGGAAAGGAACATCCTCTAATATTTCCCTTATCATCTCGCATTATTTCTAGGGGTCTATTTCCGGTTAGCGTTCCCTTTATAGATAAAATACTTAATTTTAGTGCCAAAAATGAAGCATGACACGCTAAATCCCAAAACCCACCTTGACGTTCTGGGAAATATTACATATTGGGTTCGTTTGGGACCAGTACCGAGTTTTTCGGTTTAGAAAACCAAACTGGTAAAATAAGTCTCGTCCCAAAAACCACCTTTCTTTCAAAATTTGCATTTTTCCCAAAATTTTGGCCTTAAAAAAAACCCCACGTTCTGCATCACCGGGGTGCATTTTTTCAAATTTTTTTTTGTTAATGCTGAATATTAGCAATGTCAAAATCTATTCAAATCATCAGATATGCTCACATTATAAAAAAAAAACATCCTATAATATACATTGTTGAGAAGGCTACTTTTTAACCTATAGGTATATAATATACTTTTAAAACCCTTTTACCGATTAAAATAAAGCTCCGGGGCTGCGTTGGCGTCTTCATTAGCTTGGATAAAACAAACATACATATCGTGTTTTTCATAATTTTCATATCTATTTTTTTGTGCCATGGGGAACAATTTTTTCACAAAAATAATAAAGTAAACTCCCACATAACAAAAACCCAAATCAAACAAATAACAGTAATATTTGACAACAATAACAATCCATAAGGGCGCATTTACAGAATTTTGTTTTTGTCATGGTTTTTCCGTGATTGACCATCGAAAATGAAAAATTTTTACAAAAAATTTTAAAAATTTTTCCCTTTTTTTTTTTAAAAGAAGTAAATATGGACTATTATATATTTTTGAAAGGCCTGTGAAAGGGGAATAAGATAAAAAATAATATATAGGGTGTCCCATTTAAAAAACATAAGTTTGGATCGTAACTCAAAAACAAAACTTTTTAGAAAAAAACTACCTACGCCACTGAATTCTACGTAAAAAACTCTATAACAATCCATTTTCACTTTATTGAAAAGTTACCAAATAATCGAGATACAGGGGACCGTCAAAAATGAAAATTTTCAAAATCGCCCTGTATGTCAGAAACTAAAGCAGGGAAAAATTTTGTTTGCGGCAATGAAAGTTTCATAAAAAAATAGGACAGTAAGCCGCAAACCCCATCTTTCTATCTTTTATAGTAAGGGAGCTGGTATATGAAAACACACGAAAACTGGACACCCTGTACAATGGATAGATAGATAGATAGATATTTATTTGTTCATTTGTAATGATAAAATAACCCTAGAACTACAAACCCATTTTTTTACCTGTAAACTACAAAGCGGGGTAAACATTTACCCCACTGGATTTTTGCTCTTAAAATCGTTCTAAAAGCAGTAATCGGACCAAGAGAATGGTGTAGAGCAAATTCACTTTTAGCAAGATTTAGTTGGTTAAAAATTGAGATTTGAATAGCTATAAGTACTTAAAAACAGTCAAACCGTCATTTAACAAACAAAAATTTATAACTATTTTTCTAAACAACCGATTATCAAATTTCCAACGGGATTTCAAAAAGGACACATTATTGCTTTAAGAAAAAATATACCACCATGATGTTTTGCTAAAAAAGTCTATTTAATGGTACTTTGAAGATTCAAACAAATAGAGAATCCGATCAATGGAAAAAATCAAATAAATATCCATAAAATATTGGGTGTCAAGAATCTACTTTTGTTTTTCTCATGAAAAATATCAAATATTCAAAAGTACAGTTACGATTTTACTTATTATTTTTTACCTATCAAAATTTATCCGGGGTAAATATCTACCCCTATTTGTAGTTCTAGGGATAAATATTAATAGGTAATTGAGACAAAATAATTTACATTTATTTACAGTGATTTTGGTGACCATGAACAAATATTAATAACATTATGCTTATATTATCGTAATAATCATTCAAAAAATGAAAAATCTACTCCGCGTTCCCTGACCATATTAATTAAAGAAAACGCTTAAATAAATTGGTATCGTTTACACAAATATCAGCTGATTTTGTCGGTTCGCGATCGGCGGACACGCCGCATGGTGTCTTTGAAGCTAAAACATCAAAGGTTTATATGCAAGTGACCTAACTTTTATATTGTAAATTCTTTAAACTATGCCGGGGATGTGCCTCATAACTTTAATGAGTCAGTCAACCAGTAGGCGATTTTTAAAATCGAATATCTCAGAAACTACTTGACATAGCTATCTTAATTTTTTTATAGTTAATGAGAAAACCTACATAGATTTATTAACCAAATCTCATACCTTTAAGTGAAATGATAACAAAGTTATAATAGAAGTAAAACACACTAAAAAGTTTCGTGTAATATACACATGACAAAGCAAAACACATTTTTTAATGGAAATTTTATCAGTATTAAATAACTAATCAATATGTTAGGTAATTTAACGAAATATATCAAGAAACTTATTTTGATGTATTATTATTTATTATCTTTACGTACACGTTGTTACAATAGCAATTTTTAAAGCTATTTTAACAAAATATGTACGTATGATATTTAGTGGCCACTTAAGATAAAAAAATCACCTTTTTATATAAAAAGCAAAGTTACTAATTTATTTTTTACTTTTTGAAAAAATGGTGCCCAAACAAGTCGTTAGTGTTTTTGTTTTTGCTTTATGGGTAACAAAGTAAGTATTTAAATTAATTACTTAAGTAGAGAAAAAAAATTTTCAATTTAATTTTTAATTCATCGGTTAAAGAAATTGGTATAAGCAGGCATATTATTTGGATATATACAGTGTGTTTACAATAGGCCTTTTAAGGGTACGCTCAGCGCAAGTGCGTCCAGCATGTTAAAAAGGTGGCAATATGTAAGTTTCGGGCACTTTTTATAAATATGGCTGGGTAACAAGCATTATCAATTATCACCTCTAATATCAGCTCAAGCAATTAAATAAAAAATTAATTGATAGTGCTTCATTAGTGCATCCTATCGTAAAAGCCCACAACTGTGTTCATTTACGACGATGGTTGAAGTGCCATTGTCATGGTCGTCCTCAAGAAGGAAATAAAGCTGAACTAGTTGAGAGGTTAGAATATTAATAATTAGATGTTAAGTGGAACTATATTCTACTTGTCGTGGTAATAGGTAAAAGTAATTACAAAAAAGAAAATGTTTTGATTTATATTATATTTTTCACGCAGCGAGGTTCTAGTGACTTTTACCTACAAAAAAATGTCTTGTTTGAGGTTATGGCGCGAACTATTATATTTATAATAATTTAAATACACTTCTCAAAACTCGAAGTAGATGGGCCACTTTTTTGTGTATTTTTAAAGCTCATTAAAATAAAATCTACCCAACCGATTCCTAAAAAGATTTTTTTGTTTATTTTTCTAATTCTTAAAAACTATCACTCCAATTATGCAAGGTGAGTAAAAAATAAATACAGGATTTATTGTGGACCAATGTTTTTTTGCCCAAGTTTCAGACTAGGTGTGGTTTTTATGAGAAGTAACCAATTCGAATATTATTTTTATTTGGATAGCGGGAAGCCATAGCTCTCATTTGCTTTTTGAATTTTAAAAATATCCTTCTTAGTATTAAAGCTATGAATTTTGTAAACTCTCGATGTGGGTATCCTACACATGGTGGTGGACTTCAACGAGCAACCACTCCAGCAGTGGACAGATTCATCACATTGACTGTGCGAAGAAATAGAACAACTAATGCCTTCCAACATTAGAATATGGTACGGCAAGTGCATAAGATTGATGTTTCTTCTTAAACCCTCAGGAACAGACTTCACGAAACGGGGTTACGCGCAAGACGCACCAAAAAATATCCTCGACTCGAGATCATCGTCGCAATCGACTAATTTTTGCTCGAACTCGTTTAAAGACTAGGGTGTCCGTGAGTGGTCCAATTGTTTGTTTGCAGATGAGTCGCGATTCTGCCTTAATAGAAACGACGGACGTACACGAGTCGGGCGAAAGATACAATGAGGACTGCATGGAACACAGGGTAAATGTTGGCGGTGGATCTGTAACAGTCTGGGGTGGAATATTCCGTACTGGTAGAACACAACTTGTTTTATTTAGAAACCGCATGGTAACAGTCGAACGCTACTTGCGTGAAATTATTATACCCATTGTTGTTCCTATAGGACAAAATATTGGAGCAGGATTTTTATTTATAGATGATAACGCATGACCCTATAAGGCATATATTGTTAATAAATATTTGGAAGACAATAATTTAGAGATGGTTGATTGGCCTGCTTTTTCGCCCGACTTTAATCCGATTGAACATATTTGGGATTATTTGGGAAGGAAAGTGGGAAATCGGGACCAGCAGCTAGATAATTTAGATGGGTTGAACAATACTTTAAATAAAGAATGGGCTGCTATTCCTCAAGCGGTTATTGACAATTTATTGATAGTATGTCAAGAAGATATGCAGCAGTAATTGAAAAAAGAGGTGGTCCAACCAGATATTAATTTTTGTTTCTGCAAATTTACTCGAACTATTGTTGTTTAATTGTTGAAATACAATTTTGAATAATAAAAAAGTTCATAGCTTTTATAACAAGAAAGATATTTTTAAAATTCAAAAAGCAAATGATAGCTATAGCCTCCCGCTATCCAAATTAAAATAATATTCGAATTGGTTACTTCTCATAAAAACCACACCCAGTCTGAAACTTGGGCAAAAAACATTGGTCCACAATTAATCCTGTATTTATTTTTTTACTCACCTTGTATAATTGGAGTAATAGTTTCTAAGAATTAGAAAAATAAGGCTTCAAAACAAAAAAAATGTTTTTAGGAATCGGTTGGGTAGCTTTCATTTTAATGAGCTTTAAAAATACACAGAAAAGTGACCCATTCACTTCGAGTTTGAGAAGTGTATATTACCTTATTACTAGTTATCTTTTTTACACAAGTGATGGGGTCTGGATATTCCGTTGTTGGGCCACATTTTCCTTCAAAATGAAGTGAATAAGTATGTGACAATATATGTGTCTTTACTAACAATATCAGTTCCTTGGAATCGACCATCACCTCGTCCACATCGCTTCACCCACAAAACGCATTTGGAATAAATTTTTAAGTGCTTTCGCTTACTTATTTTAATAAGTTTTCGGCGATATTCAAACCAAGGCTTTGGAAAACTAATAAAATAATATAAATTCTCCTGAAATGATTTACTACGCAGCATACTCCATAACAACAACGTTTTCTAGCCCATTTCCTTATAGATAACATATATTTTAATTAATATATTTGTATTATTATTTTATAATGTATGCACAGTAATTTGAAATGAACTGTTTATAAAAAAATAATTATTACTTGTTCCATTGCTATTTTTTTTATAAACATATCCACTGCTCATACATTTGTAAATAGTGCCCGAAAGCATGACAGAAGTTGGGGAATGCCCACAAAACATTTTCAATCATTACAAGAGCTATTAGTGATGCATGATAGGTGGTAGAGGTGCTTACCTCGCCTGAGGGGGTACGACCTTCCTTCTTTCTCTTCTTCCTTTCATTGTTTTTTTTTTGATTATTAGAATAAATTATATCGGCAGTTAAATAACCAAATATTAAAGAAATGTTATTGCAAGAAAATAAAATAAAAATAGTTATTTACATAACAAGGGAGGAAAGTGCCTCTTTTCCTTCCGCGGATAATTATAATTTGGTGTACGACGCGAAGCGGAGGGCATTAAAATTCAAGGAAGGAAATTCACTTTATTCTAAAGAAATATACAGGGTGTTTGATTAAGGCTGGCTACCGGGCTTATATGGGAAACTGTTGACCCCAGGGGTTCAGGAAAAAAATCCTTATACCAAAAGTGAGCATGAAAACTCCATTAAAAATATTTTTACCTTTCGTAAACCTCCGCAAGGGGGCGTACTTAGTAGTCTAATTTTTAAAATTGACTTAAAATGACAAAATGCATTATTAAGCGGAACATTTCTTTATTCAGTTTTAGTCGATGATTCATTGGTTACAACTTTTTCTAATACCTTTTTTATTTCCTCTGTAAATAAAGGAGTGGGGGAAGCTCTTGTTACTAATTTCAAAAAATGCTGTATCTTTAGAATGCCTTAACGGATTGACTTCAACTTGAGCTCGTTTAAAAGAGAATACCCTACAGATTCAGCAAGTGTTTTGGTGATTACAAAAAGTTGAATAATAAACGTTTAAAATGGCAATATGTTGCAACCTAACTTATATTTTAATTTTTCTAGGTTATTTTAAATGGAAAAATATACTCTTCTCTCGTTCATTATAACTACAATTTAGTTAGAAAAACACTAGTCAAAACCGCATTTCAATATCTCAAACTTAAACAAATATTTAGAATTGTTGTAAAAAAGGCATTAAATTTTTGATTTACCCTTGTATTTTTTATTTAAAAGTGCATAAAATGTTGTTCAGGCGAAAAATATGTTATTTTTTTTTATTTAATTAATAAAAGTTACCCCAAATATGCATTTCAAATATAATTTCTGATAAACATTATAATCCTTAAGATTCTCCTTTAAAATGATCGAAGTTAGCCATGAATTTCAATATAACAAACAAATGCCTAAATTAATGACAGGTAATATCACAGTGTAATTTTCTCTTTGTTTACGTTTTAATGGTATTCATAAAATTGGCCTAAATTATTGAATCAAGTCTTATTCTAATGCAGAAACGTATGATATGCTTAAAGTTTATTTCAAAAGTTACGAGAACGCTGTTATTAAAACGTAAACAAAGAGAAAATTACACTGTGATATTACCTGTCATTAATTTAGGCATTTGTTTGTTATATTGAAATTCATGGCTAACTTCGATCATCTTAAAGGAGAATCTTAAGGATTATAATGTTTATCAGAAATTATATTTGAAATGCATATTTGGGGTAACTTTTATTAATTAAATCGAAAAAAATAACATATTTTTCGCCTGAACCACATTTTATGCACTTTTTAAATAAAAAATACAAGTGTAAATCAAAAATTTAATGTTTTTTTTACAACAATTCTAAATATTTGTTTAACGGTTTGAGATATTGAAATGCGGTTTTGACTAGTGTTTTTCTAACTAAATTATAGTTATAATAAACGAGAGAAGAGTATATCTTTCCATTTAAAATAACCTAGAAAAATTAGCATATAAGTTAGGTTGCAACATATCGCCATTTTAAAAGTTTATTAGTCAACTTTTTGTAATCACCAAAACACTTGCTGACTCTGTAGGGTATTCTCTTTAAAACGAGCTCAAGTTGAGGTCAATCCGATAAGGCATTCTAAAGATACAGCATTTTTTGAAATTAGTAACAAAAGCCTCCCCCACTCCTTTATTTACAGAGGAAATAAAAAAAGGTATTAGAAAAAGTTGTAACCAATGAATCATCGACTAAAACTGAAAAAAGAAATGTTCCGCTTAATAATTCATTTTGTCATTTTAAGTCAATTTTAAAAATTAGACTACTAAGTACGCCCCCTTGCGGAGATTTACGAAAGGTAAAAATATTTTTAATGTAGTTTTCATGCTCACTTTTGGTATAAGGATTTTTTTCCTGAACCCCTGGGGTCAACAATTTCCCATATAAGCCCGGTAGCCAGCCTTAATCAAACACCCTGTATATATTTTTTTTCTACTACTTTTTATTTAAATTTTCAAAAATTATATTTTAAAATTTTGGTTTTGATTGTTCGGATATACCCCTGTATTAAAAACTTGTCAAAGTATAACGTAAGATTTGAAATCACTTAAGACATTGACATTGACAAGACATACATTAATTGGCATGCTCGGCTGGAACAGGAAGGTAAAGTACTATTTTTTCGGCAACGTTTCGTTTTCGAGATATTCATCATCAAAGTTGAAAATCAAACTAACCTTATTTACACTATTCCCGCTTTTTGCACAGAATTCTTGATTTTTACACTAAATTGGTACACAATATTTCACAAACACCTTTTAAAACTTGTTTTTATATCTATTTTACACCTTTTTTCCATTTAATTGTAAACCTCCACTTTCACACGCCGCAACGTGGCCGCTACCATGTATACACTAGGGATTTTATCCGCAAATATGGCTGCTGCCTTTGAACTTGAAAGTTCGCAATTTAATGGAAAAAAGGAGTAAAATAAATAATAATACAAGGTTTTAAGAGGTGTTTATAAAATATTGTGTGCCACTTTAATGTAAAAATCAAGAATAGTGTACAAAAAGAAGGGGGAATGTGTGAAAATGAGGTTCGATTTTCAACTGTGATAATGAATATCTTGAAAACGAAATGTCGCCAAACAAATATTTGGAATATATTGGAATCAGCGCCCCAAAAAACTCTTGTATACCAAATTTGGTCAAAATCGGAGAGGGGGCAACTTTCGAGATAGTTACCAAATATATTTTCAGGGACTTTGAAAAATGTGTTTGTAGAATTGTGGGAAGATAAGCTTATTTAATTTAGAAATTAGTTAAATTATTTTGATAAATTACCTATTTCTCCATTCCGACGACTACCTATTGGAAAGAATCCTGAAATTTGTTAGAATAATCCATTTGGTACTTTCCTTTTATTCCATATTAAAAGAATTCTTCCAGTTAATTCCAGAACTTTTGATTTTTTTCCGCGTTACTATAAAATGCGACAAAGCTCTTCGCGAACAGTAGTTATCGTATTTGGTTACCATGGTTACCTTCACAATTGTTTAAGTTGTTATTATAAATCACTTTTAACTAAAATATTTTTATGTCAAAAAATAATTTAAGTATTTTTTTATAATAAAGTAATATAAAATCAAAACAACCTTGATACAATTGGATGTTACTTTTAATTACTTTTAGGATTTATTTTTGCACACAATTCTTGATTTTAACACTAAATCGACATACAATATTTTATAAACACCTTTTAAAAACTTGTTTTTATATTAGTCTACACGTTTTTTTTCGTTAAATTGCAAAGTTTCACTTTCAAACGCCGCGGCCATGTTTGCTGAAACAATCCCTCGCGTATACATGGTTGCAGTGTTTGAAAGTTAAATATAAAATCAAGTTTTTAAAGGGTGTTTATAACATATATTGTTCCAATTTAGTGTAAAAATCAAGAATTGTGTGCAACAAAAGGAGAAATAATGAAAATAACGTTATTTTGATGATGGATCTCTCGAAAACGAAACGTTTCCGACTAAACATTCTTTCAGATTCGTAATCAGCGCCTCAAAAATCCCCGTACACCAAAGTTAGTCATAATCGCCGTTGCCGCAACTTTCGGGACAATTACCACTTAGTTCTAGCAACTTTTAATTAAACTCATTTTTTATGCTAACAATATTAGTAGGTATTTTTTATGATTAATTAATTTAACATTTCCACAATTCTGACACAATTTTAATTAGTTAATTATTAATTTCTTTTGGTACATTTAAATTCTAATTGAAATAGTACTGCAAGCCACCTTGTCCTTAAACTAATCTAAACGATAATTTTTGTTTAAAAAATTGTGATAAAAATCATTATTTGTGAAGCAGCAATTAAACATAATCACTTTTATGTAATTGTTTAAATTATTATGTTTGTTATATTTGCATTGTCTATACTATTTTCGTTTGGAGACAGTTAAAAATAAATAACTTAGAGGAATGCTATGATTAAAAATCAAGTGTTATTGTAATGTAAAGATAAATATTTTATTGATAAAATTAATTATCTATTTTATTACAAAGGTGTCATTATTGTCGAAAAAATAAAAATATTTTTAATCGATCGTCATTTTGTGAAAAATTGATTTTCTAATACTTAAAAATTTTAAATAAAATACCCTATTTTTTTTTAAAATTTGATTTTACTGCTTATTCTAATATAAAATCTATATTATATATATATCTTTTTATTTTAAAAATTGTTTTTATAATCTAATGTTTTCGTTTGAAATTTCAAACGCCCTTTTTTTAAAAACCCCAAAAAATAGATATAAATAATAAGATTTTAACCGGGAATGACTTTTTAAATCAAATTTTAAAAAAAAAAAGGGGGTTTGATTTAATTTTTAAAGTAAATAAAAAAGAAAAGGTTTTTTTTGCGACTTGGGAAAACCCGGGAAAATAATTTTTTTATGCCTCCAAAAATAGAGTCTTAGAAAAAATTAAATTAAACATAATAAATTTTTAAAAATTTATTTGTAACCCCTTTAAAAATCAAATAAAGTGGGAGTTTAGACATCTTTAACAAATTTTTTTCAAAAAAAAAAAAAGGTATAGGATATAAATAAATTTTATTCAAAAAAAGTAAATAAAATTTCCCAATACCGGGTTTTTCATTAAAAAAATCAAAACTGATTTTTTCCCGGTTTAAAACCGAAGTGATAGACACATTTATTATAAAATAAATCTTATATTTATATCATTCAAAATTTAACCATGTTTTCTTTTTAAAAAAAAAGGGCTGGGGAAAAATTTCGTTTCACCCATAATAATAGTTTTTCAGATTACTGGCTTCTAAAAAATTGATGCGACCATGAAGGGGGATTTTTTTTAGGCTCTTCGGCATCGTTTATATTGTTTAAACTATTTATTTTTTTTAATAAATATTTGTGGAAACATTATTGGATGTGTACCTAATAAAATAAAATAAAAACCCGATTCTAAAATTCCTTTATTTACCCGGTTAAAAAAAATCTTGAAAATCACTAATTTTTTCGGCCGTCACAGTGGCCCTTTAGAAAAAAAAAAAAGATTTTTACCGCTTTCTACTGACTTATTAAAGCAATTTAAGATATAACTAAGTTGGCTTAAATTGATTGATTTTGACATCCGGACTGTCATAAAATTCTGTACACGTATTTTCGAGACACCTGTAAAATTTTTTTTATAATAATTTAAAAAAATTTTTAGGGAGCGTTTTTAATTGGCTTTTCCCCAAAAACCTTATCCCATTGACCATGCAGAAGGGCCAACATGGGATGTAAGAAACAACATGTTATATTATGTAGATCTTGGAAATGGAGGGTTTTTCAGTTATAACTACAATACAACTGAAATTAACTCGATCAGTTTCAATGGCCAAGTAACTCCAGTTATTCCATCTAAAAACAAAACGAATTTGTTCATTATTGGCTTGAACTTGTCAGTTGTTGCTGTGGAATGGGACGGCAGACATCAGATTACAAAACAGAAGGTAGGTATACAGGGTGATTCCTAAGTTGACGTCTTTTTTAACTGTGTATAAAACTCCTTAAAATAAACAACTTTTTCTCAACTTTTTTAAAATAAACCTTTTCACTGCTTATACATTTTTAAAAAAACCCCAAAAAACATGGGAATTTTTGGGGTGGAAAAAAATTAAAAAAGGGCTAACACCATCACCCATGGGGTTGGGAAAGGGGGTTTATTTAACAGGGTTTAAACCGGTAAAAACAAAAAAAAAAAAAATTAATTGAAAAAATAGAATAACTCTCCTCTATAATGTTTGAAATCTAGGACGGTTTCAAAAACAAACTTTTTTCTGAGTCCTCTGTATATTTCTTTATTTTTTTTTTGTTATGGAGGATAAAACGTTTAAGCGTAGTGTATTCTTTTAACTATTTAGTTTAAAAATTAATTTTTTGGGTTTTTAAAAGTGTCGAAAACCAAAAAAAAAACATTTTTTTTAAAACTATAAAATCAATTAGTTCCTACTAGCGTGTGCAAAGTAGCACTATTCCGCACTGAGTGCGGAAAAATAAAACTACTCTAAAATCGTATAGGTAAAGAAGATTTATTATTTTCCGAACCCCCGTAAAAAACACGAATCCTCTTTTACACCGTTTTATTAGCAATCAGGTTATACAGTTTCTAGGGTAAAAAAATGCAACGTAACTATACTAACGGGTTTTAAATGTGCTGTCATAACTAAATGCTTTGAAATCAAAAAAGACTGTAAAGCAGTGTTAACATTCTCAAATTGAATTATGGCGCGTGGTTGCCAAATTTTTGAATTTCCAGAAAAATTTGTTACATTATTTTAATGATGAAAAATGGGTTTTTTTTCATTTGTTATATTTTTTTTAAAAAGTAACAATTTTTTCAAAAAAAAAATTTCAAAATTTTTTTCATTATTTATTGTGCAATTTTCCAATCACAAAAAAAAAAAGAAAATCCATCACAAATTTCTAAAATTTTTATAATATTCAGAATTAAAATTAAGTCTATGTGTATATTATCTACATGCTAACAAACAAAAAAAAAATTATTAAAGCAAAACAATTTAAAAAAAAAATGCTCATTTTTTTAAGAAGCAAATGAAGAAATGACAAATTTAATATT